>VMRN01000007.1:10488360-10598148 GCA_010277015.1 Poeciliopsis turrubarensis
CTAAACCAGATGCATATTTTTTTCCCCCAGTGGTACCCAGGGACATCAGGGACACAAGAAATGACAACTAAAATACCCAACAGACTCTAAAGATTCAGAAAATGTAGAATATACCCATGATGTCTTTCTGTGGGGGGTGACTCTGAGCTGTCCGTTATAAAACTTTATTCAAGTTTAAGTTTCTACTATTTCTGATTAAGATGCTGTTCATCGGCCTATTTATCAGATTTTGTGAGTTTTTCCATTCTGGCCTACTATTATGTAGCCCATAATGATCACATAGAAACATGATGGCCGGTAGGCTCTGTGGAAGGATACCACCCTCACTAAATTGCAAATTATGACGTAAAAATACACCTTGATTTTAGTATTCCTGCAAATAGATGCCCTAATGTGATCAGCCTGATTCATTATCACTGTTGAAGACACAAATGTCCATTTAAATTGTTCATATATAGACAGTTTCCTTATGAAGAAGGAACAATTTAAATAGATGATTAAAAGCCCAAAATAAACTTCTGGCCACATAATTGAGTTTATAGGATGAATAAAAATAGTCGATGGAAAAAAACTTTGTGCCACACCAACTTTCTGGAAGTGGGACAACCTGGATAAAAGCCTCATTAAGGCCAACCTGCCTGTGCTTTAATTGAAGTGCCTTGGGCCAAATTCATTCATTGTTTCTCTCCAAACTTAATGAGACTTTGATTTTAGTTCAGAACGCGTTTTATTGGTGTATAGATTTCTCCACTGGTAATGTGTTGAGTGGCCTGTTTTCAGAAGAGTAAACTTCTCATTAAGGTCAAGTGTTTCTACTGGATGGATGACACAACTCTTTACTGTAAGGCTGACTAGTAGCAGGAGTTTGTGAGGTAATTATTAGATCAACAAAAGCACTCTAAAACATTAATTCAGATTAGAACTAAGCTCAAAATGAGATACTTTCTCTTGTCTGTCTCAAGCTGTAACTATGTCCACTTCAGGTGGTTTGTATGATGAGGTGTGGCGCCCTCTGCTGGTTAATTTACCTGATTTTTCTGATTCATTTTAGCAGCTGTGATCGACAAACCCCGCCACTAGATGCCTGTAGAGAGCTTTCACAAGTGACATACTGTTTTCTTTAACACAAACTTCTCTTAAATTAATCTCAGTTCATACAGAAAGCTTAAAGATAATCCATATACTTTTATATTTATGGACACTAATGGATGAATGCCAACATAAATAATACAAACATTCTGCACAAATGCACGCAAAAAACACACACCCACTCTTAATAATTTCATTAAACAGGGTTTAATTAGACAAACAGAAGGTATTCAGGATTATATTTCTTTTGCTGAGCTACTAATCAAAGGCACATTTCAGTGCAAGCTTTGGTCAGTGACTATTTTGGCCCTTATAGCCATTGCACGCAACTCTCCCCTCTTATTTTATTATTGATTAAGCCTGACACATTAGATCTGCCACAACACAGAATCATAGCACAGTTTGTTACTGAGCTGGCCTGATTCAGTCACACAGAGACACACTTCTGCCTTTCTGATGCAAGATTCCAGCAACCCCCTCATTCATTTGATGCTCGACGGAGCAAAGTTTGCAGAAGTGCCCGAGGACCAGCAGGCGCTGCCCCGCCTCTGCTTCCAAGAATTGTTACTTTTCATGCAACAGGAACTTCACCGTATTTTACACTTCCTCTGCTCAGGGTCAAATGTGAGAATATTTTGAAATGGAGACCTGATTAATTTTTAAAGTCAGGTTTGATCTCTAAAATCAGGATTATTCTGTCATCTTCTGGGGTTGCAGTGTTTGCCTCAGAAGTTGCAGATTAAGCAAATGAGAATTTGTTTTCGACATGTGAAATGGTAGGTGTGATGTTAATTAGGCTCTAAATATGCATGTTTGGCAGAAACGGAGCTGAATCTGATTAAACCTGAGATGTTTCCCTTCATTGCATCAGGCAGTAAACAGCAGTTTGCTTCTTTTGGTATTGAATTTGTTTGTCGTTGGCCAGCAGCAGGTAATCAACCTTTTTTACAGCTACTTTAATGAATCAATTACTGATCACAGTTACTTAGCTCTCAGCTCAACAATTACAAGTGGAAGCTAAACCTCCAAATTGAAAGTACAGTGAAGCCCAACATTACACACACTTCTGACAAACTAAGATTTATTCATTCAGGAGTTTGTTTCTGATGGCTTTCTCTGTAAAAGATAATGACAAATGAGTTCTGATTTTGAAGAAAAGTGGCATGTCCAACTATTTAATTGTCAGTAATCAATGGACAATTGTCTATAGGCATTAAAGTGTTATATTGCAATTACTGACCAATTAGTTTGTTTCCACTGGTACCACTGGTATTGAGATGTGACGCTTTGAGTTTGGAAGGCCTCAACGTGCAGAAGTCATGTTAACTGATTATTTTACACTTTTGGCCGTTTTTTAAAACGGTATCTAAAAAATCTGAAGGGCTTCTGTCATTTTGACAGATTTCAGTTCACACACCTGACCACTTGGTGGGGATGTGCAGACACTTTCATTTTCACTGTGGAGGTAACTAAAAAATAAGATTCACATAGGAGTATCTGAGCATTATCTCCTTTCTGGACACTGGAACTATCTCATGCGTCTCACAATCCAGGAGCTGACAGCGTTGGAGACTTTGGCGTGTGTGTAACCATTAAAAATTACAAGCTGGTGCAGCTGAACCACTGGTACAGAAGGAGCACATACTGTGGAATCAGAAAACCCTTCATTCAGGCAAACTTCTGATCTCTTAAGTTGGAAATATGTTCCCTAATTTCAAAACTTTGGCTGGAGTGGTGGTTGTAATTCCAGGCTCCGAAGTGGCTGCAGAGCGCATATTCTGTTATTATGATGATTTTATGGGAGTTTGTCTTCTAAACTCTGATGCATCTCAACATAAAACATACAATTTAATTATTCAAAAATTATCCAAAAATTAGGAATAGGTTTTAGTTAAAAGGCATCATATTCCTCCATATGAACCTTTCCTGGTCATCTTAACCCTCTCAAAACTCCTTCACTGCATCCTTGATACTTTGTCATCATTTTTTTTTGTTTCCCAGGTAGTTTCATAATTTTCTGTTCAATATATCCTACGTCCCTCCTTCACATGGGTCCACTCTACCTCAGCTTTCCATCTACAACTTTGTCTCCACCTGAGGCTGTTCCTCTGCTGAACACTGAACCAAATCTGTCCTGACACACAGTAGAACAGATCCCCTCCTGAGGCCATAATCACTGAAATACATGGCTGTGGTTGATTTAAGAGAAATACTTCTTCGGTTATGATCAGAATGTGACTAAAAAAAGTCTCTCAAAGGCCTTACAGTGGCAGCATTTTGTCCATTTTCTCATTCAAGTGAACCGTGGTTGGGTGTTTTGCTGCCACATTTTGAAAAGGATAAAACGGTAAATGTATTTTCGAGGATCCTGGTGAGGATGTAGAGTTGATCCACTGTTGTTCCTGAGCCTGAGCATTGGCCAGACTCTCCTCTCTAGTGATTGATCTCATCAGGCAGGCTAAGGAGTGTGATACCCTGAGTAGTTGGGCTCCCCCTGGTTTGACAATAAAGGGGAACTGCCCCCAGTGTCTACATGATGGAGCAGAAGTATCTCATTTAGCAACCCTACAAAGTACAGACCTTTTTCTTGCATTATTTTTCGCATAAATAATGCAAAAAAATGTGCAATATTTATGCAAAATTAACATTTTGTATTTTTTCATACTTTCACTTGAGTCTTTACTGCTTCTAAAAACAACCCAAGCGCTTTAAAAGGCCATTAAAGGCTGGCAAATCTGTGTTTTGGTCTGGAAAAAGAGCAGTTTTAATAACCTCCCAATAAAGTCCCAATGTACCATTTCCAGCAACCCAAGCAGAGCTCCAGCACATTTGGTCAGCTGGTTTTACTGCTGTATGTAAACTACAGTGGCTTCTGGAAGTGTTTTGTTGTTGACTTACCATCTAGAAAGGTACTTGTTGCATTCTTGCTGGTTGTGCAGGAGGCTCTACTAAAGCTTTTCCAAGATGTGTGCGTTTATAATTGTGCATGTTTACAGCCATTTTCATGTGCGAATGTAAATGTTGCGTTGGGGCCTTGGGCAGCAGCAGCTTATTTGGATTTAAACAGGTACCCATCAACTTCTTCCAGGCAGTAATTTTTTGCTTGTTTTATGTCAAATAGAGGTATTAAGCTATTGTTCAATCTTCTATTGACACTTATGCTGAAGCAATTCCAAAACCCAGATTTTTTCCCCCTTTTTATTTATTCAATATTTATCAGCATTAGTAAAGAAAGGTGCGTTGTAACCTT
This sequence comes from Poeciliopsis turrubarensis, assembly GCA_010277015.1. Taxonomy (NCBI): domain Eukaryota; kingdom Metazoa; phylum Chordata; class Actinopteri; order Cyprinodontiformes; family Poeciliidae; genus Poeciliopsis; species Poeciliopsis turrubarensis. The sequence goes on from VMRN01000007.1 coordinate 10,492,700, forward strand.
TGCCAACAGAAGAGGATGATCTCTTTTGGTAATCAACAAGAGATTGCTTACAGGATTCTTTCTGTGACCCTCTGAACAGAGGCTATTACTGCTACTAAAACATTGTTTCATAAGACCAGAAAATGGGTTGAAGAGTACTCTGAGTGTCCCCACAGAGAGAAGATTACATACAGCTCACACAGCCGGGTTTTTAATAAATGTAGTGCTGCTTTAGTCCACTTTTGTCAGCCTGTTCAGCCACGTAAGCAAGCAGACGAGTTCACTGGAACTCATTTTCTAGCCGGGACACATTTCTGGATCCTTTTACTCAACTGAATGGCACTTAGTGGTATTAAGCCTAGATCCATTTAAACACCCTCTCCACCTCTTTTCACTTCAAGCTACAGGAGATATTTGACTGCAATACATTTTGCTACAGGTTATGCAGTTCCCCGAGTAATTACAAGTATCGAATAACAACTAAATTCAGTCTCCATTGAGTCATAATGTAAGTCTAATGTAATTTGTGACCTGCAGCTCCGGATCGAGTGTACAAACACCGCTTCGGCTTTTAGCGGCCCAGATGGCACAAAGAAATTAGTGAGGCCTAAATATGGCAGCTGGAGACAGCAGCAGGAGCAAAGCTGGAGGCGGCTACATCTATTAGGATCATTTACAAGGATGGAGGAAAACTCTCCAGAAATATCGTCAAGGAGAATAAAATGGACAATAGCATTCACTGAGTTAGAGCTAAAATCTTGCAGCTAAGTTGAAAGGGGAGGGGTGGAGCAGCTGCGATGCTTTTAAAGGCAGAAAGCACTTTGAGCTCATGGAGGGCTCAGCAGGGGATCGCCGCCCTGCTTGGCGGCTCATCCCGTTTTCTCTGTCTGTCAGAAAACGCACTGACATGCAGAGAGGGAGGCATCAAACAGGGATGAATGGAAGTGGAGGGCAAGAGGGCAAAATCCTGAAAGAAAGTTGTTGGGTGATAATAACTTAGGAGTAAAGAAAGAAACAAAAAGTGGAGATAAACAGGTTGCTCCACTCTGCGAGTGGTCGGAGGAGATCCAGAGCAGCTCACAGGAGCTTTTGGCCCACCTTGTCAGAGGCTGGCTGGCTTGAACTTTCAATGAAAGACAGTCAGTCATTTGAACCGCCACTCGACTGTGACATTTAGCTGGGACTGCTGCGCCTGGCTCACTTTCAGAGAGAGAAAGAGGCTTTCAAAAAAACAGTTGTACTGCTGGAAGGTTTCAAACCTCTGTTGTGGTTTTTGGTCACTTGAGCTAAAAATATCTTGTTGGTTGTGCAGGAGGCTCTCCTAATGTTTTTCAAAGATGTATGCATCTTTTTTCAGCCATTTTTCAGTGCTAGTGTAAATGTTGATTTGGAGGGCATAAATACATTTTTGTCTCCGCTCTTGAATAAACTCGTTTTTAACATATCTCGTGTTTTCTGCATATTTAAAGTCCAGTAGAAGTTCGTCAGATTGCTTTTTTTCTCCTTTGAAACCAAAAAGTTAAAATATATCTCCATATTTACAACAACAGATGTTAGGATTTAATTTTATAATTTGATTAATACTTGAGTTTGATATTTTGTATGTGCTGTCATCACTTTTCAGCAAATTTTTACTCTCTTATCTGCCTTTTATGTTCTGCTTTTTCACATATTTCTTGACTCCATGTATTGAATCTGGAGGTAAAATAGGAATAAATATTTAAACATTTAACTGGGTATGAGTCCAAACTGTGCTTTAAAGTCAGAACAGTGTATTCTTTTTCTTCTTTTTTACTTTACCAGGTAATTTTTAACAACGACCTGGCCAAGAAGGATGAAATAGCACACATTTTATTCATCACAAATGAGGAGAATTCAGTTGAATCAAGGAGGTTCAGCACATGCAGTGAGTTGAAGTAATCCAGGTTAGATTACTGATACCTGCTGCAGAGCAGAATTATTCTACAAGAATGATAATGCGTTGTGGCTTTGTTATGGTTAACAAATCCCATGAAAGAAAAACAACCATCTTAGCCTGTTCCTCAAATCCTTTCCCACTTTTCAATTGCTCTCATCCCTAAGCCTATTTGTTCTTACTCACCATGGAAATCTTTCCCAGAGAGAAATCGGGTCACGTTATTTTGTTTTCCTTTGTGCTTGGCGTTCGGGCAAACATCACTGCTACTATAAATGAACTGCCATTTTTTGGGAGTTTCTTTCTTATCTGAATTTTGTGAATGTTTATGCTAATAACAGGTCTGTAAGCTTGTATTTAAATTAAGCAAAGATGTTCCTGCAGGAGAATGAAACAGCAAGTTGATGATATGTACTTCCATAATCGTTCAGGGATTTTTTTGTCTCTTGAAATGTTTGCTGAATGTGTACAGCATCACTTGCAGTCCAAAGTTGGAATAGTTCAGTATTTTTACATGGTTCCAGATGCACACAGAGGTAATCATGACACTTTAGAAAACAAGCAAGTCCGATTCTTATCAAATCCACTTTGAGCCAAATTAAATTAACATACAGTCGGATTCAAATTTAATTAATACAGCCTAAAACTACCAATCGAGACGTTCAATTATAGTTTAGTTTTCATTTTACTTGGTAAATATTTAACACAGATCAACAACCAAAAGTTGTCTGGTGCTTTTCAACTGTTTTAGGATAGTTTTGATGTGCTGAATCCAAAAATCACATCGGTTTTGCTCAATCAGGTCAATTTCCTGAACTATAGATGCAACATGAGCATCAAAATGCATGACTTGTTCTCACATATGAATCGGTTCCCTGATAATTTGGCATCAATGAGTGATGAGCAGCAGGAGAGACTCCATTAGGACATAAGTGTGTTGGAGACTTTTGCACAATAAAGACGTAATATTCAATTTACATGTACTTACCCTAAAAGTGTCTTATTCAATTTACAGAAATACAAGTACAATTTGTAATGTGTAATTAATACTCTTTGTTAGAAAACATGTTTTTTTTTTCTCCTAAAACCTTTTTTAGATGAGAAATATTAACAAAAATGAACTGATAACGTCCACAAAAATGTTATTGATTTAGTCAGATCGGATTTCTCTAAATTAAATTAGAATAAAAACTTGACCTCACTGAGAAAAATGCATGTCATTTTCAGATTTAGCTGTGCAAAATATTCCTAATTCAGTTGAAAAAACGTAGGCAACTTCCCAAAAATATTTTTTGTAACCCAGTCTAATTATCTCTCAGTTGCGTTGACATGTTGCAGCAGTTCCTCCTGATTAAGCTCATGATAACTGTAGATGAGAAGCTTCCCGTTTTTAGGAAGAATGTGCCTTTGTAGCTGTTCCAGTCTTAAACCATCTGGGAATTAAAAATACATGAAGGAAGCAGAAAAAATACTGACGCACTGATGAGGAGGGCTTTTTATAGGAAACAAAGCCAAAGAGTACACAAATATAATGCAGCAATAGCTTAGTTAATGGCCATGTCCAGGAAAAGACACCATTCTAATTGCAGAAGCAGTGGGCCAGGTGTATCTTCTGTGTCGAGAAAAATAGAGATGTTGCTCATGGGCAATGGCAGCAATAACTATAAATGATGTATAAATTGAGTATGAGGAGGAGTAAAAAAAAAAGCCATTATATCCTCCAGCAGGCGAAGCTTATATTGGTTCATAACTACAACTATATCCCAGGAAAGTGCCTGAGCTTTAAGCTTTGTCACAAAGGAAACCTTGAAGCCGAATCCTAAAAACAGGTGGTGTTTATTCTTCCAGGGCAAAAACTGGCAGCTGGTTCTTCTAAAAGATAACTGAAACAGCTGCCTCCTATTCTGCATGTGTTCATCTGTTTATGTCTTTAAAGGCACTGATAAGACAACAGTCTCATGTGTAAAAAAAGAATAAATAGTTGCTTGAATATATAGGTAGAGCCATTGTTGGAGATTTTATGTGAAATCGCTCAAAAACAAATACTTACATCCCTATGTAAGTTTGGGTCTTGTAAACAACGTCTGAATAAAAATATATATTATCATCAAATTGCTTTAAGAACATTGTACATCTGGGATTGGATTCAGAAAAGTTTTTAACTTTCATGAACCAGCACAAATATGCCACTCGGTATTGTTTCAAACATGCCAAACCCATAGAGGGCAGTGCAGCACAAAACCGAAACCAGCCAATCAGATTGCTTCAAAACAACCAAAGCTTCCTATTAGGATCAGATTAGATGAACTTGATTGTCCTCCAAGGGGCAATTTTCTATGCAGACAGCAGGACAACCACAGATAAATGCATAACAAAAAGAAAAAAACACATTGAACAGTTATGTACAGTTTGTTTAGGCTTATCTTAAATTAGTAATGAGATCGAAACAAACGGGGTAAATAAACATTTATACATTTATCTATTGACGAGCTGAAAACAGCAACCTGTAGTGGCGATGGGTTGTTGAATTAAACACGGCACCATGAGGTTAATTTGTGTGAACTGATATATAGTTTTAATTACATTTAAATAGCGTATTATAAAATAAAGTCAATAAAACAGAAGACGATGTCAGTTGGAAATAATGTCAAAGCATGTGGGTGACGCATTATTTGTCCCGGACTGTAATTGTCGAGACCCTATATCTGTTTTTTTCCATGTACAGACGCAAACCCAAAAACAAAGTTTTCTGAAGTCTTCACTTTGGACTGAGTTTTTGGTGAGACTGAATAGATGTTTTTGTGTGGATTAAAGGCCAAAATGCATTAAAAATATATTTGTTGGCCTTTAAAAGATATGGTCATTACATAAATACACTCACCATCTGCTTGATTAGATGCCAGATTGGGTTGGACCGCCGGTTGTTTTCAGAATGTCTTTATTTCTTTGTAGTGTAAATTCAACAAGGTTTCTGACACATTCATCAGATTTTGGTCCATATTGCTCAGTTTTTGCAGATCATGAATGAATTGCTCAGTTTTTGCAGATCTGTATCTAATGTTTCATCACATCCCAAATGTGTTTAGTTGGATTAAAACCTGGTGGATGTGGAGGCCATTGGGATACAGGAAACCAAAATGTCAGGTTCAGCTTGAGACGACTAGAGCATTATTCTGCTAAAGATAACCATCAGAAAACTGGATTATTGTTGATGACCATCAGCTAAACTTGGGTGAATCAAGGTGAATCAAAAAATATTCTCCACAGCATCATAGCACCACCACCATCCTGACCAGGAGATCCCAGTCAGAATAAATCAATTCTTTCACATAAACCAGATTAATTTTTCTAAAATCTGAATGTTTTCGCTGAACAGAAGATTCATGAAACCAACTAATGTTTTTCCAACTGTTGTTGTCCAACTCTGGTGCAGCTGTGCAGCCTCAGTTTCCTGTTATTAGCTGCCACAGCCCATCTGCTTCAAGGTTTGACATGTGCATTCAGAGATGGTATTCTGCATACCTTGGTTATAGCGAATGATTATTTGATGCCTTTCTGTCTTCTTGAATTAGTGCGCCTGCCTGACCTCTTGACATCAGCAAAGCATTTTCGTCCACACGACTTCAGTCAAACCAGGAAGAAGGTTGTGCATAAAAATCCAGGGAAATCATCAGCTTTTGAAATACTTGGACCAGATTCAGAGCTGCTTAAATCCTCCTCATTCTGATGCTCAGTTGGTTGGAACCTCTGAGACACCTAAAGGCATTGAACTGATTTGCTATTAGTGTTAACAAGCAATTGAAGAGGTTTATGTACCTAATAAACTGGCTGGTGGCAGAGTGTATAAATACTTCCAGGTTCAAGTCCTGATCATGATTGCTTCTCTGGCTTTCAGAGGAGAAAAAAAGTACTTCAGATGCACCTGGCGTGAGTTTAGGATTTATCGTAGGTGATATTCTCCCCATTCTGAAATGTTGAACCTTAATAATAAAAGAAATTTGGCATTTTTTGAGGTGGGGCAAGTCATCAAAACATATCTTTATGTCAGGAATGTCCAAACCTTTTGTCACATAGGCCAAAATTTGAAAATCAAAAGTACTAATGAGCCAAAACATTATAGAAATCTTAAAATAAAATAAAACAATCCAAGTTGTCTGATTTGTTTTAGTAGAAAACGGATGTTATTCATCGTAGATCAAAAACTTGACAGTTATTGTGCAGATTTTTTTGTATTTAAATGAATTTCATTTAGTCTTCACATTCTTTTGCACTTGATTGAACAAATTTACTCTGCAAGACAAAGATTTGAGTTGGTCTCTTTCAAAACACTTCTTATATTTCAATAGATTAAATAAAAGCTGACATAAGTGCAGCAAAGCCGACTTTTCACTCAAACATGTTATAGGACATGTTTGTTTTAAATATTGTGCAATTTGCTGCTTTGTTAAAGTTTATTACTAGCTTCTACTGTATTTTAATCCTGTGAAGGGGATAAGAACTGCAGCTCTTATAATGGATAAAGCAGAAGCTTAACCTGCATGAGAGCAATTTTAATCATAAAATGCCGTGTCATTAGCATCACTTATCACCTGCGCTAATCAGTAAATTTGGCTCCCTGCGACAAAATTCTTCAAGATAAAACTCAACCTTCAGTTCTCTGTGTGAACATCAGTGGCATTTAGAAGCTAAGTGCTTCTCCACCACTTTTAAGCTACATTGAAAACGTATTGAGCATATCGTTGCTGTGTAGATTGTTGCTCTGTACCACAAAACATCTTATTTTTTCTGATTTCATTGATGACTTATCATTGTTTTCACTTCCAAGGCTGACTGGCTGCTGCTGTAGACATATTCTGATTATACAGGGATTGTGACGTTGATTTGTGCTGGGGGGAATCTGATTGCATGATCAGAACAGAGATCAGAACTCCTGTTTGTTTTCACCTTTTCTTCCTTAATCCTATGCATTCGCCGTAGCATGACCTTCTTTCTTGCATAAATGCTGACAGCGTCTCGTTCTCTCTCTCGCAGCCCTGCAAATGGAGAAATGCGTGAAGAGATGTACTCATACGTGGACCAGCTGCCAGTGTCTGAGATCATCCATCAGGTATGAGGAGGTGCAAACAAGCGGGGGTCGGGTCACTCAAACCCACACACGTCGAGGAGGCAACATGCGTTGGCAGGCTGTTTTTTTTTCGCAGCATGTTGGGTTTTTTTCTTCTTTTTTTTCTCTTATTTCAAGTGTTAACTCTCGACCTCAACTTGGACACAGCAGAAAAGTTACATGCAACATCCACCAACAGATGTCTTTGTGTCGTCTCTATGGCGACGGCTGGAAGAGTGAAATGCGGCCTCCGCGTGGAGGCCGGCCACCGTGAAATCCAGCAGAACGGCTAGGCGGGATTGTGGGGAAGAATTGCGCATTCACCTCATTCCCAAATGGATTGGGGCTTTCAGTCGGGTCGACCTTCACAAATGAACACCTCTTCCTCCTCAATCCATCTTTTGAACGCACACACTGCATTCAGAGCAGCTGGCCTTTGGTCCTGTATCACCCTTGTGAGATTTTCCATTATGAGGCCATTAAAAATACAATTTCTGCTCTCCCACTTCAGAAACGTACAGAAGCAGCATTAATCTTCAGCAGAAGCAAGTCAACAGCTGACACATTTGGTGTTTGCTCACATGTCTTGTTTGAAATACAGAGCGAATATGGTATTATTGCCAAGCACATATGCTTTATTATTGCTATACACAAATACATCAGCTTCTACAGCTCTGGAAAAAAATAAGAGACCTCTTAAAAATGATCAGATTTGACTTTTTATAGGTCTATGTTTGAGTAAAATGAACATTGTTCTTTTATTCAGCATGTCCTTGATATTTCAAGCAAAGATTTTGTATTTATTTGCAGAAAATGAGAGATGGTCAAAATAATGAAAAAGATGCAGTGCTTTCAGACCTTAAATAATGCAAAGAAAACATGTTCATATTCGTTTAGAAACAACAATACTAATGTTTTAACTCAGGAAGAGTTCAGAAACCAATATTTGGTGGAAAAACCAGGAAGTTCTCAATGGGGTTCAGTGGAGTGGGCTCTTAGTTTTTACTGAGCTTTATATTATTTTCTCCTGGATCAGATCAACCTAAAATTATGTTTAATTGTCCTGGTAGGATTTTTCTGAGCCTTGCTGCTTTCTTGAATGTGAGGTCAGCTCAAGCATCCAGAGAGTTTTCAATATGCATTTGAACAAAGGTATCAGCCAGGAGAAGAGTATCAAAAACCGCACCTCCGATTTGCAGTTCTATGTTGACAGATTAAGCTGACTGTGGATTTATTTTGCTGAACAAATGCAAAATCACCTTGATAAGCTGAAATACTTTACATGCTGTCTGGTGTTTTTAATCCAGGAGATACATTTAATTTCCTTGATTGACTGGATCCTCTAGCAGAAATAAGAAAGACCTTAGCTTTTACGATAGTGCTAAGATGGTTTCCATTGTGGGTATTGAGCTGAATGGTAACCATGAATAAGTTGCAGGAATTTCTTCTTAGCCCAGGTTTTACATGCAGCAGCAATCTCATGTGTTCTCCACATATCTGGATTAAGAAAGAAAGAGTGCTGCAAAAAGTACTTTCTTGCAAAGAAAATACCCAGGCCAGGCTAAAGAATGTAAAAATATGGAAGAATCTGTTAAACATGGTTCTAAAATTGGAGAATCACCCAAACAGAACATGATGCACAGTGTTAAAAATGGTTGTGGATGCATGATGCTGTGGGGTTGCTATGTTTGGATACAGTTCCAGATGATTAGATTTTGATCCAAAACCTTCAGGGTGATTAATCTTTTCCTGCATTCCAGTGAATCTAAACATAAAGTTAAAGTTTTCTGGTTTGGTCTGACGGTTTTCAGTGCCAACAATGACTCTGGTACGTTTAGTGTTGGCATTTTTCTTAATCTAAAAATCCAAATGGTGCAACACATAAAGTTTAACTACACATAGTTTTTGTCACATTGCCATTTTAATGACTGCTGTCTAAACGTTCCACATTTTATGTCGTCTAAACTTAATGCGCATTATGTCTCTAGGGGATTATGACTTGCATTTGAATGCTGGCAGACTATCTTTAACGTACTGTAATTACATTTTTTTTTTTTTTTTAGCGGTCCGAAATGTGACAGCTGAACAGTTGTTTTCCTCACTTTAAATGCATAAACACATAGCGGCTAATCTCGGTCGCTGAATTAAAGCCAAGTGTCAAATCTGGCTTTTCAATTTTTAAAGCCTGAGCGGAGTCACTCGGGGGGGGAGCGTAGAAACGAAGCTGACCGGGGGTCTGAGCCGGCCAGCGGCTTACTGTCATCGTGATGGGAAACAGGAGGGGTCTCCACACCCAGCAGCAGCAGCAAAACGTTTAGCATCAGACCTGCTGCCTGCTGTTCACATAAAAGCGCCTCATAAACTGTTTTTTTTTTTTTTTTTGCTTCATTGGAAAACTTTCACGACCACACAAACAGACGCTATAAACTCTTCTCCATCTGCTTCTTCTATTGCCTTACTTCGTCTTTCAATTACAGTTTTTTTCTTTTTTTTTGCACTCATATTTCTGCTCAACACCTCTCTGTTTTGTTTCCTTTTTATAAATTCACCTACACCCATATCTCACAAACCCGCTCTGCAACCTAGTGACTCCTGGCTGAGATTTCGATTATTGGATGGCGCTCCTGCTGGGGTTGAGATGGGGGTCCTGACAGGCAGAGTCATCTCTCTCCCCTTCCCTGTGGCCCAGCTGCACTGCAGCAGAATGACCAATGTCCACCAAGCACGTCGACAGCCCTCCTGTTTTTGATTAGCTGCTAAATAGAGTGCAGCACTCTGCAACCTCTTTGTTTTCGTGCTGCAATTGCTTTGCTTTTTTATGGATGCTAATCAGAGATTCTCATGAGAATGAAGGGGTAAAGTTTTCCTTGGACAGGTTAGGATAGATCTATGGGCGACACAAAACATGCTCATTACATTCTTTGCTCAAAATCATTCTTGGATAAGGAGATTTTAGTCTGCTCAATTCTGCCTATTTCGAGCTCCTGTTACAGGGCATCTTGTTACTTTAAATCCAAATAAACTGCTACTAGCCACGCCCCCCCAACTCAATGTTTACATTTGCGCGTAAAAATGGCTGCAAACATATGTGCAATTGTGCAACCACACTGCTTAGAAAAGCAGAATTGGAGCCTCCTGGACAACCAACAAGAATGCAACAAGTGTTTTTTGAGTATAACACTTGTCCAGCAGTCCTTGTACAACGCATACATTGGTAAAACCAGCTGATCAAATGTGTTGGAGCTTGTCTCTGGTTGGTAGGTGACAGACTCTTGTTGCGAGCTGATGGCACAAGTTCTGTTGGGAGATTTTTGAAATTACAAATTTTCCAGAAACCAGAAAACATTAATTTATTGCCCAAACAAACAGCTGGCTGCTTTTTCTTTTTTTTTTTTTCCAAAGAGTTTAGGTTGTTTTTAGAAACAGTTGAGACCCAAATTGAAATGCAGAAATTTACAAAATGTTAACTTTAAAACATTAAAACCAGCAGATATATGACCTGTAACAAATGGAAGTCCAAAATTGAGCTTTGCATATAACTCAAATGTTAGGATATGCTAATAAAAAGTTTATATTTTTCTACAGAAATGTGGCCAGTCTTTAGTCTTTACCAAGTGTTTGGAAACCTTACAAACAAAGAAAAATGTTGCTCTCAGGACAGCCAAATGAGCTGAAAACTGCTATTTAATCAAGTCGGGCTTCGATTATACCTGAGAAGAACCACAGGCTGATTCCCTCCATGCTACACCGCATTGATGCAGTAATTCATGCAAAGGGAAGAACACTGCACAGTGTAACATTCTGTCTTCTAAAGTTTAACTTTGTATTATTTTTGCGGAGCTCCACTTTTTTAATTTGAGAGATAATTAACTATCAATTTAAGAAAGTGCCTCATTTCTTTTCTAGTAGATCAAACAGTGCCTTGAAATAGAAAAGTCATCAGATGGACATACAGTCAATATGTAAAAGTTGTGTGTTGTGTAAACAAACTTCTCATTGCGCGAGCGTGTGTGGGCGCTGGGTTGATTAATGTCCTGTCATTGAAGGTAGTGCCACTGTCTCTGTCAGTCTTCACACTTCTCCTGGTGCCAGCATCTAATCACATTATGTTCAGTCCTGGAAATAACTCGACTTGTCTCTTATCCTTCATTTCCCTTCCCTTTTTCTTCCTTGTATTGTACTTTTTTCCCCCCACTCTATCCGTCGCTGTGAGCTCTGGTCTCCGGCGTCAAATTGTTATTTGTTCCTTTGCCAGCTTGACGCCACCCCATATGGCTCGGGAGAATTGAAAATGGAAACAGTGAAAATTAATGCTTCGCCCACCCTCCCCGTTCCTCACAAATCCTCATGTCCTCAAATCGGCCTGCAACAATGCCGCTCTTTCAAAACGCGGATGTAGGGATTTAGATCACAGGCCAAACCCAGTCTCCTTGTCTGTTTCATCAAATATCTGCAGGAATTTATTTTTGATGCTCTGAAATTTCCATTAATGTTCTCTAGAAAAGCAAGACATGCTTCATAAGAAAATAATACACCCACTACTTTGACTGTCTCAGCACTTGCTGGGGGCGTAAATAACAAGGCAATACAGTGAAGTGTCTCAGCGGCACGCAGAGCCGGCTGTTCCTTTATTCTGATCCGCACAACATAAATTTCCTTCGGTTTTGTCCTTGGACTGCAAATGTTTGACGAGACGTGTCAGACTTCCCTCGACGGCAATTAGCATCATGTTAATTAGCACCAATCAGTCAGATGAGAAACTGTTAATTGATTTTATTGGTGAATTAAACACACAACACGGCACATATATAATCCCAGAGTGTAGGTCCTTGCCATTCAGTAGCTCTATCAGTGAAGGTCATTGAACACTCAACACTTTTCTTTTAGCTTCAGTCATAATGCAGTTTATAGTTTCATTACCTGCCTTATGTTTTCATTTCCTTTCCACCCAGTTACACATCTATTATACATCGAGACGCAGAGATCAGTAGGCAAGTTGGCATTAAATGGCATTAATCAATCAAGTTTATTTGTACATATAACTTTGTATTTATTTGCAGAAAATGAGAAATGACCAAAATAAGGAAAAAGATGAGGTGCTTTCGTCCTCAAATAACAATATTAATGTCTTAATATTAATATTGTTCTGAAATCAATATGTGGTGGTTTTATGAAGTTTTCAACGTGGTTCAGTGCAGTGGTCTCTTAGTTTTTTTTCAGAGCCATACACTTCCTACAAAAAATTTGACTATTTTTTTGTTTAATTAAAATATTTAATGCTTAGTTGTTGTAGAGCCAGATCAAATTCTTAAGAAAACCTTTAGTGCTTTCGATAAAAACAAACAAAAACAGAAAACACAATTTTTTTGGCCCACAAGAATCCTTGAGTTAATGACTTTGGTCCATGTAACACAAATTTTGGACGCCTTGGGTCTAAAACAGTGACTTTGTTGTCATTAATGACAGTTTACAACATTTTCCAGACATATTCCTGCACTATAAATTATGTAATCTGTATTAATAGATAACACATCTCATAGATAGAATATTCAATATATTGAATATTCATTGACCTCCGGTCCAGAACCGCACAGGATTCTGGGAGATGTAAGAAGAGGAAAACTTTAGCTGCCTAACCTCTCATAAGCAAGGTTGGGCAATCCACTAACTCTCTCTCTCTCTTTGGTTACCTAGCAACTCACTCACTCTTTGGTTACCTAGCAACAACTTGAGTAACTGGCACAGCAGCAGTTTAAGGTTTCACCACTGTGCCTCATAACGGCTTAACAATAAAAAGAATGGTGTTGAGTGGAAAACAGATTAAACAGGAAAGGTCACGCCATCAGTTTAGGATCCTTTCACATATTTAAAACAAAAAAACAAACAATAATTATCGAAACTGACTGATATGAAAAGCTCATATTATGATATGTTTTACAGCCATATGGTTCAACCCTTTAGAGATTTTTTTTTCTTTCTTTTTTCAGGTTTTATCTGAATTTTCCCTCCCTCTTTGTTTACCAGATGACATATTGTCCTTTTCTTGTTGGGTTTGCTGATGTGGCGACCTGTCACACTCGATCCATCTCCTTTTGCTCTTCTTTACCCCGAGGACATCCTCTTATATAAACACTCACACACACGTATACATTTACACAAATAACAACAGACTCGCACACACCTCTAGCTACCATTGTTCCTGCAGTTATCTGCCCTCGATGGCCACATGTTCACAATCCTCTCACAAACATCCATGGCCAGTTGTTGTTTAGCCTGTGAATTCCTCACTGCTGCTTTTCTCGTCCCTGTGGTCTCTCTGCCGCCTCACCTGTGAATCGTTCGTTAGAAACAAACAGCAGGAAAGCCCAGCATGTTTCCCCTACATTAATGCTCTTTGACGTTAGTCGCAGTTTGAAGTAGCTGCCAATCATATTTCAGGTGGTTTTTGTCAAAGTCTCAGTAGGGAAGATCACTTTTCTTCCAGGTATGTGCCCGTTTGAACCAGAATAAAATATTGGAAAACGGTTAAAGCTTTCTGAAAAGGTGTCTTGTGATTCACCAAAATGCTCCTTTTAAAAAACAACAAAAAAAAAAAGAAAACAAAAAAACAAAACATATAAGAGTTCAAAAAGAGTCAGTCATTCAGGGTCAGCACGAACAAAAGGAAGCATCACATGTGACTTCACACTGCCGGGAACCTTGTAACTGACAGCCATCTTGGCAGGCAGTTGCTATGGAGTTGCTATGACAACAATAAAGAAACTCTTGCCTTGTTCTTATCTTACTTATAAACATAAGTGCATGACAACTTTTACTCAGTTACAATTTTTGAGTATTGTATAATACTAAGATAAATATTGGTGATATTTACTGTACTGATATTTACTAATTTACTGCCAAAGAAGAAAAATTAGCTTAGCAAATGTAGCTTTTATCTGCTAGCTAAGACAGACATGTGGCCTACGTTCATCTTACTATACGTACTTACTCTGCTAGTCACCAGAACCTTGTTATTCACGCGAAGAGTTTGTAGTTCCTTTACAAATCCATTTAAACATTGATTGTATTCCTTCATAGATTTAAAGCTCCTTCGTGGTGTAAACACTCTTCCTGTTCACTAGGTAGTGAGCTATATTGTAGTATGGGATCAGAGGCAGCTCGTCATGGTCTGGTATGTTTCTATTCTCCGTCTCATATTGGTCAATCTTCATTTCATTCATTTATACTTCTCTTGCACATTGGTTAAGAGTGTCCACGTATTTTGTTCGATTCAGCTATGAATTTGGCTGTCCTTGCTTACAGATGTGGATCTAAAGGTCAACATTTGTTTACCTGGGTGTAAGGGTTCATTCACACCAGCCCTCTTTAGTCCACTTTAATCCAACTCTGATGCGTTTACCTAGAAAGTCCAGTTTGTTTGGGTATGTTTAAATGTGTAATCAAACTCTGATCTGGACCTGAAAAGCAAACACAACTTCTCAAATCTGTTCCGTTTTTGTGCCATTTGAGATTAGATTTCAGTCATTTTAGAACTAATAATTGCTTCAATCATGTCCTGAAAATTTTAAAGATTTACTTTTACAGAAGCTCTATGTTGATGTGTTTAAATTTGGCAGAATTAATAAGACTGACTGTAAAGCTGGGTTCACCTAAGGTTTTTTTTTTCCATGTAATGTTAGTAGCATATTCATTTGATGTTTAGTTTTTTTTTATTCATGTAGAATAAACAGGTCTCTCAGTTTTCAGTACTAAATTTTTTTTCTGATTGCAATCCTTCATCATAGATAATCAGACAGCTCTAATTACATCAATTTAAAACGAGTAGAAAAGCATTCACTTTCTGAATAAACTTCCTCTCAGTTTGACTCTTTTTCAGACACAGACACTCTTCTTCCGTCACAAAAGACTCCCTTACCTTTAGTTACAAATAAGCCTTTCTGAACTTTAATTCAGGATATTTTTGGACTAAACACCCACTCTCGTATCTGTGAGACAAACAAGACCACATTTGTTCTCGTCTGAGATGTTTCCTGCAGTTTCTGTCAATCTCTAACAAAAGCACCATTGATTGTGATGCTAAAAGCATCTCTTTTTAGTTTGAGCTTCATTATTTCTGCTATTCTGAAGCTCTGAGCTTTTAGTTTGCTAGATAATTTCAGAGGATACAGTGCTGACAGAAAAGTTTCAGACCCTTTCAAGTGTTTGAAATTCATCCTAAAAATTGATTATTTTTTGTTCTCAATGGCCCAAACAGTTCTGACAGCAGAGGATAATGAAAATTTCCTTTTTATTTAATAGAAATTAAAGCCTGCTGTATCCCAAACCGTGGATCTCTTAGAGTTCAGTCGAATCACTTTTGACAACCTTAAATATTCTTTATACTACAAGGTTGCAGGCTTTCCATTTCTCAACGGCAGATCCTTTCAAGCTCAGCAAAGTTAACTGGAACCGTCTGATAAATGTCAAAGCCAAAAGACTATTTGATGTTTCTGTGAATTAAGGCATGTCGGTTGTCTGCACCATCGTATTTTTATGTCAGAAAAACTAAACGTCATGAAAAAGTTAGTCTGCCTTTCTCTTTCTTTTCAAAGCGTAGAAGAAATTTTTACTTGAATGTTTTGAAGATGGTGTGCCATATATATTGCACCATCTGGAAATCTTGTACAAAATATTTTGGGTTTTCACTTTTAAGAAAAAGCCTTTTCATTGGGACTACAGTGGATTCCCTGACTTTTTGGTAGATTGGCATATTTCTCACTGGAACGCAAATCCAAATTATTAACAAAAAATCTGGCTCTTTGTAGGCCTGTCACCGTGACAAATTTTGATGGACGATGTATTGTCCCAGTAATTATTGTGATAAACAATAATATTGTTCTTTTGAGACCATTTTCAAATAATATGTATAATAATTATGGAAATGAACTCCCTCAAAGACCAATAAACTTGTAAAAAATATTCTCGGACTGAAAGATGTTTTGACTTTCTAAAATAAAACCCAACAACCAAAAACGGTTAAATGGAAATAAAAAAACAATAAGAAACCAAAACCATCAATGAAACGAATTATAAAATCTTCCTAAACATAATTGCCATTAAAAAAATATTAATCATCAGCATGGAAATTTTCACTCTCATTTGAATTTATCACGCGATTAACTACTTATTGTGACAGATTTTTCTGTGGACCGTATCTAAAATATTTGAACAAAAATTCCCCTTATGAAGCTGAAATACATTGGAGCAACAAACAGCCAATCCAGGAGCAGCATTTCTTTCCCTTGATGCTGATTGGCTGAAGATTTAAGACTCTAGATGTTACCTGGAGTAACATCTAACATGCATAATAATGCATGTTAAGGTGTATTTCTTGTTTAAAGCAATAAAATAGTAATTTATAAGCACTTTTGGAGGAGTTTTCAATTAAAATTAGGGTTTTATCCCAACAAATATCATTGATACACAATAAAATAATGTAGTTACACTTAAAAAAAAAACACAATCTCATCAAGTATTATATCTTGTTTATGAAGCAAATATCTTAGTACATGAAGTAAGACAAAACTTGCAAGTAACTTTTCATCAATATATAGGAGCTTGTTTGAAGTAAATAATTCCTGAGTATTGATTAAAAACGTAGTGCTCCCACTTGAAGATTATTTTACTTATAAGATGTTTTTCTTGTAAGTGAAATAATCTTCCAGTGGAACTAGTACTTTTTTATTAATATTAAAAAATATTGACTCAAAACAAGCTCCTATATATTGATGAAAAGTTACTTGTAAGTTAGATCTCTTATTTCAAGTGTACTAAGATACATTTCTGGAAAAAATTAAAAGATCACTTAAAATGATCAGTTTCTCTGATGTTACTTTTTAATGGTACATCTTCGAGTATAATTAACATTATTCTTTTATTCTATGAACTACCGACAACACGTCCCTGAAATTCAAAGCAAAAATGTAGTTTTGATGCAGAAAATGAGAAGTGGTCAAGATAACGAAAAAGATGCAGCGCTTTCAAACCTCAAATAGTAAATAAAACAAAGTTCATATCATTTAGAAACAACAATACTGAAGGAAGAGTTCAAAAATCAATATTTGGTGGAATAACCAGGAGGTTTTCAAAGGAGTTCAGTGCAATGCGTTTTTAATTGTGTCCAGAGCTGTATTTGCTCTTGAAACTTGTGTTCAGTGTGTGTGTTTGCAGTGTCTCACTTTTGCTGCAAATATAATCTGCACTAGGAATATTGTGAAACAGTTGAAGATGATGGATTTCTTAACCACAAAAAAAAGAAGGAATAACTCAAAGCTTAGGGAACGTTCAGGTCACATTTATGACAGACTGGCTTAGAGCTGGATTTACGACTTGACTGCAGCTGTTCACATCTCAAGTGTTTATTTTTATGAAGTTCTTAACAAGGCGACAGAAGCTCAGCAAATGAGATGCATATTCAACAAATCCTTGATCAAATCTCTATAAATTACATAATATAGGGAAATATTTTTCTCTAGGAGCAACTTTTAATTAGCAGCTTTAACAGCTTCCAGCCATCACGTTCTCCAACATTACTCTCTCCTTATAAAAGCACGTCTAGCGTGGGCCACAATTACTTCCCAGTTGCTGCTTTAGCATTCCTGGATGGCAGCGGAGCTCTATTGATTTGACTTGATTGAGCTGTTAAATAAATTTGGACCCAGACGTAATCCAATTTTGCTGCTGTCCTCAGCCTCTCTTGGCTGGAAATTGGCAGCGTCGTCACACAACCTGAAGTTTGGGTTAAAGTGACGGCCTTGAACACACACACGGCCGCACACAGAGAGAGAGAGAGCGAACCATGGGCCAACCTGCCACACACAATGAGAAATTAACGCTTGGCCTCGCCAAGAGCCGCTCATGTAAAAGGAATTCGAAATCACTTTGAACGTATCAAGCAAGAGAAATTCATTATTAATTTCAAATGCTGACCTTGTGTAATTCTTTAGAAATGTTTTTATGATTCTGCAAGGTCAAGTTCATCATGACCCCTTTTCTGCTCACTGAAATTCGCCATTCTTGCTCTTCAGTCGCATCCTGAAAAGCCTTTCTGAGTTATTGTTTAGCTCTCGTTGATTGACGGACGTGCAGGCAGTGAGAAGATTAAACCTGAATATAACCCCAGTCTTCAAATGATGGTGTCAGCTGGAGCCAAAGGCAGATTTTACTCGTATGAGACGCTCAGCGGGCGGTAATTTCAGACACTGGACATTCGGCGCATGCTTCTGCACTCGATGTGCCAGGCTCTCATTTGTATGTGCACACAAATAGAGCAGAGGAATCCACTCTACATATGCCAATTCAGCAGTACTTGCCTCTTGGGTGAAGGAGAAATTCAGCAAATATACGAGACTGCCTACTTGAGTGAAATTGGAAGGCAATTGGACTCTTTCACAAACTGAAATACTACCAGGGAATCATCAAGATTAGATGAAATATTCTGTCTGCATGGCAATTTCGCTTGTTAGCCTTATAGGCTGGGTATAATGCAGTGATTGCTGGGTATATTCACAACCATGAAATGTTTGGAGGTTTGAAGTACGCTGCTTATTTCTGGGATTTCATGTAGGAGCTCAGAATCGTTTCTGTCCATGAACTCTGAGTATTTTTGCATGTAAAGTTGCTTGATAAAACTCGACCGTTCATAGCAAAAATACATGCAGATCCTCTTATACAATAAAACTGGCTGTAGATTGCTGTACAGATTTCTTTTGGAGTTATACATGCTTCTATAGATGCATTTTTTAATAGACGTCTTGTTTATAAAAGTACAAACCTTTACATCAAAGGTCCAATATTTGAGTTTACTTTTATCTCACCAGAT
This sequence comes from Poeciliopsis turrubarensis, assembly GCA_010277015.1. Taxonomy (NCBI): domain Eukaryota; kingdom Metazoa; phylum Chordata; class Actinopteri; order Cyprinodontiformes; family Poeciliidae; genus Poeciliopsis; species Poeciliopsis turrubarensis. The sequence goes on from VMRN01000007.1 coordinate 10,511,558, forward strand.
AGTCACATTGTGTCATCAGACTTGTGCTGATGACACAAGTCTGGCTCCTTATAGCTGGTTAAAAAAATCTATATAATGCTCTTTACTGTTTTCTTTAGAGGCTGGTTATAGATCAAATTTACCGCAGGGGCCTGTGTAGTCAGTGTGTTCTATGAGGAACACTTACAAAGAATTACACAAAAAGCATAGCAATATACTGTATGATGATAAGCACTATTAAGTCAGTGAAAGAGCCACTTGTGTCTCCAGAGATTCAAGTTGCAGATTCCAGATGGGAAATGTGATTCTATCTATGGCTGTCGTAAACGAATATTTGAGTAATCGAGTAATCTATCGATTATTCTTACGATTAATTGAGTAATCGGATTTAAAAAAAAAAAAAAAAAAAAAAACAAACATTGGTAAATCCAACATAACAGCAGTATTACTATTGCATATCAATATCAGTCAAATTTTTCACGTTTGAGTTTTCCTAACAATAACTTTTCTGTAGTTTAGAAAATTAACCTGTAACAATAATAGCTCACTTTCTAAGTCAACCTGGCGATTCTAGAATCGCCAGGTTGACTTAGAAAGTGAAACGGCTAAGACCATGAAAAGATATTTGTTGGAGCGTTTTCTAAATCTCACAGCTGTTTTACATACATTCACTAACAAAATTAAGAGACATGTCAGTAATTCATAGAATAAAAGAACAATGTTCATTTTATTCAAACATATACTTACATAGAGTAAAATCAGAGAACCTTAATTTTTTCCAGAGGTGTATAGACTCAGTTTGAAACAGAATCTCGCGACTACATGATACCTGTCAACATCTGCTGACATTGTCTTTGCTGACATATAATGGCATATAATTTCTTTAAAGGCTGGTTCTAAACCAAATTTACCACAGAGGCCCATGTAGTCGGTGTTTTTATGGAGACATTAACAGATGAATTAAACACAAACAGAGCAATATTTGGAATAACATGGAATCAGGTGGAGTCAGATATGTTGGAAAACGTTCAAGTCGGTCTTCAAATTTGAGTATTTTTCACCGCAAAGCTTCTTATTTTGTCTGTTTAATTTTATTGTTTTAGTTTTTTCTGCATAAAATCGGCTCAGCAGGCTTAATGATCTTCAAGAAACAAAACAAATTCATATTTTTGATTGTTCGCATCATCTAATCATGTCTACATGTGATTAAAACCTCATCTTCCTTTCAACTCAGCTTGTTTTTGACACCAAAGTTTATTTCTGTAGTCCCGCCGATGGTCTCCGCTCCAGCTTGTAGTTCTCCTCAGCTCCCTACAGTTGTACTTACAGTAAAATTTATGCCTGTTCGGTGCTGCTGGGTCTGACTGGTGCCGCTCTGATTGGACAAGAGCAGCAGGCGGAAATCCCCTGCTTGCATCCTCAAAGCGCATCTGTAGCTTTGTCGCAGGCAGAGGAGTTTGGAAGATGTTCTTAGAGGTTAAATCTCATCTCTCTGCAGAATATTGCAGCCACATTAGCATATAAATGTGCTACTTGTGAGCTGCATGTTTAATATGAGCGGGATTTAAAAGTATAATCGTACACAAAGTGATGATGTGGCAGTGAATGGGACAAATACAAGACGGGGGAAGTGTGCTGATGAGCTGCACCACCTGCCTTTCTGCGTTGAACCTGAGTGTGTGCGCAGAGATAAAGTAACGTGTGTGTATGTGTGTGTGAATCTTTACCTGTGTGAATGACAGAACAATCAGAGGTTGGCTCAACAGGAAATATATAGACACCATAACTAAACTTCATTCTCACCCCGATCTCCCCGCCTCCCCCAGAAACCAAAGCAGAAAGACTGGCATCCTCCTGACGGCTTCATCCTGGGCCTGTGGACTTTAATCCTGCTGGTGTTTTTCAAGACCTACGGTGTTAAACATCTAAAGCACATCTTCTAAGGATCCGGTGCAGACACAGTTGGCCATCCCAGGACCCGGGGAGTCTTTCCTGAAGGGAAAGCAGCTGCAGTTTGTGTTGGGTTTTTATACCTAAATGTGGGAAGATGAGCAACAGAAACTACTGATTTGTATGAAACTCCATAAACTATTGGTGCCTTTTTTATGTTTTAAAGCTGCAGTATGTAACTTTTACAAAAAATGTTTGTTTTTTTCCCATCTTTAATAAAACTGTCACCATGTTGTGACAGTATAAGACAGATAATCTGTGAAAAAAATCTAGCTCTTCCACTTCCTAGATGAGCTAAAATGCACAGTCAAATAACAAATTAGAGACTGGAGGCGGGTCTTAGTGCTGTCAATCATCCTTGTGTATGCTGCTCAATGTGCTAAGGGTGGAAATCATTTTTTTGTTTTTCTTTTATGCGTGTTGTTTTCTATTTTTATTGGTATTTGTTTAGTTTGGTGATTAGGTTGTAAAATGTGAATCTTGTATAAAATTTATTTACTATCTTTTTGTTATTATAGAAAAAAAAGATGGCAGTGTTCATGGCAGGTTATGTTATAAGGTTCAGCTTGGTAAAAAAAACAAGTGGGGGCGGTGAACATGAGATTGATTGACAGCGCTAAGACCCGCCCCCTGGCTCTGATTGGCTGTTTTTGACTGAGCGTTGTATTTCTGCATTTTTTTATAAATTTTTTGGGCAGATTATCTATTTAGTTATCACAAAAATAATTTTAATAAGTTAAAAATATATTTTTGTAAAAGTTACATACTGCAGCTTTAATTGTAGTTGTGTAATATGATGTACATTAGCAAGATCTCCTAAATGTTTCCTTGAGCGTCTGTCAGCAATAATATTTCCCAAAGGAACAAATCAGCAGCTGTAGTTGTTGTGGAGGCTCAAACTCCTATTTAGCATTAATATAATTAATAAAATGTGTCTTACCAATCTAATGTCTAACTTTATATCCTTTACCTAAATGGGTGATATTTTATAAACAAATATTTAAATTTCTAAGCAGCCTGTTCAGATTGACATTGAGAATCAAAACTTTATACTGGATTAGCTGCTTCATTGATATTTGGAAACCTGTGAACTATTTACATGGTTCACAATATTATTTAGATTCTAATAACAAATGAGTAAAACAAACCAAAAATTATGAAAACTGTGAATTTGCAGTAGTTGAGGTCAGTCGTTTCCAGTGGAGAGAATAAAAACAGCATCTGTTCCTGGTTTTCTACTCTTAAAGAAAACATATTTATATTATTTATTGTCAATGGCTTTGTAAGCTTTGTAAATACAGCTGACGACGCGCTCTTGGAAATGTTTGAAAATCGGGATCTTGCTACTGACTTGTAAAAGTAACTGAGGATTTTATGTGACAGCAACATAAAGTAACTCATAACAGAGGAGTAAATGGAGTAAAAAAGACTTTTAAGTACAGGAATAAAATTATATTAGCAGAGTAAAGTCCATTAATGAGAATAACGTTTTACTGTACGACTACTCTAGTCATTATAGTTGTTTCTTAGTCTGGCCCTTTCACTCTGTCTTAGAAAGAAAATGGTGGAAAGTTGTGTGTTAACTAATTTTCCCAGGTTTTCTAAAATTTCCACCTTTTCTTCTCTACAAAAATAACTTTAAGTCAGTCAGATATGACCCAGACGGATTCTGAACATTAGTTTTTGAGTCTTTCTTTTACATTGGCATTAGGATTGAGGTCTGGACTTTGACTGAGCCGTTCCGTAGTAGGTTTTTGCTGTATATTTAGTTCAGTGGAACGTCCGCCACAGCCTCCGGCCGCCTGTTCGTTCGTCCTCCCTCCATTTTTAAATGATGGGTTGAATGTTTAGGATTTTATTTTCTAACTTGAAACCACTCCATAGTGGTTTCACTATGACCCGTCTGCTGCGTTCCTTCATGATGCTGTTTGCTTGCTAATGTTCCAGATTATCTGATCTAATAGTTTTTGAACATAAATGGTTGCATGTTATTTATTTTGAGGCTATAGAATAAATGGGGCTGGACACAAACTCACTTTTCTCACTGTTTTTCACTACTTTTTGTTGCTCCGTCACATAAAATCCCTTAAAATATGTTTTTACATAATGTTTTTCCAAAACTGTACATATTAAGAAGTTTGCTTTTGTTTTATTTTGGCAAATGGTCAAATGTTCAGCCGTTTGTCATCTATTTCACTGTTCCTCCATATATTTTTGTGTCGCATGCAGAATGTTGCACCGACATGCTTTATGATGCACTGAACTGAGTCTGCAGATAATTTAATTTATTTGGAGAGCGCGTTGCCCCGCATATTTCAGCTGCGGCAGCCTATTTGTTTAAGTGCTACTCTGACTGTCTGCCGGGTCACAGAAGGAAAAATGCACTTATTGGTCGTGAGTGGGCTGTGGAGAGATTACTGCAGGGGTGTCCAAAGTGCGGCTCTGGGGCCGGTTTCCGGCTGGTGGAATGATTCTGTGTGGCCGTTGGCCAAAATTCAAGAATATCAGCTTTATTTCAGCGAGTTGATAACTTTACAAATATGTAAAAAACATATATTTTATATGTTACAGACTGCAGATTTAAGAAGTTTTTAAAAAGAAAAAGAGGGACTTGTGTCTTGTTCTTGTAGCTTAGAATACATCTAAGATGATTAACTTTTGACTTTTGTTTACACTCTATTACACTCCTTTTACCTGCGAATCACATTTATGAAGGATCACAATCCAAAAATGTGCAAACATTTTGGTACATTTGAAAAAAGACAAAACTAACTTACAAGTAACTGCAGCAAGATACAGGAGCTTGTTTTAAATTAATAAATAAGTAAAATTGAAAACTTTCTTGTAAGTCAGTTTAGTTTTTTTTTTTTAAGTGAACTAAGATTTTTGCGCTAGAATCTGGGCTGACAACGCTTGCTAAGGTTTAGTGTTTTTGCAGTGGTCTGACCCGTCTTGGTTTCCATTCTCTAACCTGGAGTTCGAGTTGGAGCATTCATTAGCTCCTCTGCTGCTGATTGAAGTTTTGGTGGTGCTTTTCTCCAGCCAGTCTGCCTCTCGGTGCTCCAGTGAATCCAACCGGCAGTCCCGAATGAATCTTCACTCCATGACGTTTATTCTTTGGACTTTTCCCCCCGGTGTTACCGCTCTGCATTAGGATTGTTGGCAGAGGAACGGATAGATTGAACCGGAGGTAGTTTATCTTTGCTCTTTGGCTTGCACTCTGCCCATCGGCCGCGCGCTGCCACTCTTCCTCAGGGCTGAAATGGAAAATGGATGAAGCTGGAAATGAAACTGTATGTACGGAAAGGCAGCCACACTGTGTACCTTTTTTTCCTGATGCATTATTTATACAACACTTATTTCTTTTCCTTTTTCTTATTTTCTGTAATCCCATTTTGGTCTTTCTTCCCTTGTTGGTGGGAAAACGTGGTGTGTAAAGCCCTGGTTAAAAAAACAAAACTAAAAATCTGAATAAATAAATTTAAAAAAAAAACTAATTTGTTTGATGCTCTTCTTCTGTACAGTGTTCAAGATACCCCAAAAAACCCCAACAAACCATTAAGTTATTGCTAAAAAAAATTTGAGACTCTTTTAAAAGCAGTTGAGATCCAAATTAAGAATAAAATATTTAAAAAGTGGATTAAAAGTAAAAATCCACATTTGTACTCTAGTTATACACAAATTTAGACCAAAGCAAACAAAGTAAATCAGTTTTCAGATAAGTATTTTTGCAATGATTTCACAAAACGTCACTGTACTCCTTGCTGAAGGACAAACAGTAAGCGTAACCATGGTTACAGATGCCATAATACCGGAGAAAATGTTTATCAATAGCAGAAATTGTGGAAAGAATGGAGTTTCTAAATAGGAAATATAAGGATTAGATCCATGCCAGAAACCGAAAAATTATTGTAGTCTGTTTATGGTTCAGAACATTTAATACATAAATGTATACAACAAGGCATGATTTGTTTTTCTTCAACTGTTGGCAAGTACTGCCCACAAGCTTTTAATCTGAAAACCCTGTACTCATCCACAGGCTGCACTGCAGTGAGCCTAAATTAAACATGCAGTCAGCTGCGTCCGTGATCTAAGACATTATTTACAAGTAGTTGGGATAGATGCTACGTCTGTAAAAGTTTTATGATGTCCAAAAAACAACAAGCCAATCTCCTGTCAGGAACTGTAGCAGAACCAGAGACTTGCAGCTCCTTCTGCCAGGGCGAAGCGTTAAACCATGTAAACTCTCCAACCTTATCGTCTTTGTCTTGGTGATTCTTGTTTGATCAAACTGATTTGTGGCGGTAAATGATAAAATGTTTCATCGCGCTTCTTTTGTCTCTGATTGCCACATTTTGCTGCAGATGTTGGATTAAAACGTCTTTGTGCCATTGCTGTGGATGTCCCTACTATTGCAATCACTGCACTATAAAATGAACATTACTGTTTAGATTTTACTCTCTCCAATTGCTTTTGGGACTTGGACACATTTTTTTATTTACAATGAATCCTAAAATTTTATAAGTCTTTAAATTAGCGGTGACTAAACTGACTCTGGGGCCAATTGCGTCCCTTGCAAGGTTTGTGTGTGGTCACAATCTCAATTAAAACATGACACAAATTAGACCAGAAAGATACAATTTACATCTTTTGTAGGTGAAAATTTTCCTGAAATTTTTTACACTTTCTTAAAGTGGAAAATATGCTGTTTTAAAAGCTTTTTTTCTTTTATTGACCAAGTTTTTTTCTTATTTTATTTGTTATTTTATTAAAGTGGCACCACAAACATCCAGCAACATTTGCTAATGTGAAGAATTATCTCGTTCAGTCATTAATGTAGGGATAGGGTTAGGGTCATTTTGAAGAAAATGACACTGCCTAGTTCATTCTAGAGAAAAGACCGCTGTTGAAAGAAAAAAGAAACAATATAAAATCATAAAAACACGCTTTTCTTTAGGAAAGTAAAGAACGGACAAGTGACAGCATTTTTTTGTCTCAGATGTGCAATGATAAACAAAAATCTGAATTGGTGGTTTGTTTTATTAAAATATATCAAGGTTAATTTATTACTAAGCAAGTAAAAACAAAAAAAAAAATAGTAGAACATCTGAAATGAAAACTGAATTGGTTTTGTATTTTTATCCTGCAAGTACTTTGAACTTGGGAAATTGGCCAAAAGTTTAGACATTAGTCAAAAAAAACGTTAATAATCAAAATTCTGAGATGTATTCCCCGTCCTTCACTCTGAGGTCGCTTCTTTCACATCTCTGGAAAATAAAGACTCATTTTTACTGCAGAGCTCTCAGCTGTTCTATGACTTATGAGATAGGATCATCGTGTCCTCAGTCTGAAGATGTTAGACACTTTCTCATGGTGTGAGCGCCTCCATCACTCTGCTGCTGCTCACAGCCCTCACATTCAGTGATGAGGGCAGCCATGTTGTAGAGGGAACATTGTAACTTGGAGGCCACCTCTACAGAAAAAACCCAAAGATGATGCAAAGGTACCAGATTAGACTGAAAAGACTCGTTACGAGCTGATAAGTGGTAGAAAAATGCAACCTTTGGAGTCATTTTGTGACTGGAAGAATGTTATTAAATTAACCCTTCAGCAAGTGGAGCCGATGCAGCTGGAAAGTTTTAAAATATCTAGGATTAAATTGTAAATTATAAAACCACATATTGTTTCAGTAGAAAATGTTTTGTACAGCAAAAGAGATTTTTTTTTTCCTTTTTAGCTTTTAGTAATCATAGTAATTATGCCCATGAATACATAATTAGAGAAGCACATTCATTAAATTTGGCTTTGTACAGTAAAGCTTTTCGAACAAAGCTGTCAGACTAAAATTATTCTCTACACCAACGAGAAAGAAAATATCTTTTTCAAACCTACAATAGTTTATTTCTTCTATAGTTTGTTTTACTAAAATAGTGTATGTTTAATCTATTGTCAGAAGAGTTAAAAAGAAAAATAATTATTCCTTTTCTCTATTGGTGTAGAAAACATGATGTACCTTCAACATCCTGGGTGCACAAATGCTTGAAGATGAAAATACCCGTCGTGATTTTGCAAGGAGCGCGACCTGTAAGTCTTATGAAGGCATTGTTGTTTTAAAACTAAATTTAACAAGTTTCCTGAGAGCAGAACCTTCCTAAATAACCAGCCGAAATCAAGTTGTTAAATTAACAAACGCAACAAAAAGGTGTAATATGCATCACTTTTCTAAGAAGTGAATCTGGCAGGTTTTATTCATTTTTGGCCAAGTTTGTATGAAAATCTAAATAACGAATAGATGTAATATACAACATTTCTATATACCTCAAATAGACATAAATAGGCATCGGAGAAAATTAGCCTATTTTGTAGCGCAAAATACAACAGAAAATTGTAGCTTCAGAAGCAAAAATATCAACAAAAATGTTAGCTAACACGCTATTGGTTGGTCTTTGCAAAGCAACTAATGGAAAAACACAATTTATTTTCCTTGCCGCTGATTGGCCGTGCAACCAAGGGCGAAAGTAAACAAGACTAAAGACTAGCTTGTCCAGCAAGGCTGAGATAATTTCCACTTTGCATTTTGGCATTTAAATTGTTAAAATATGTGTTTACACTTGTTTTCAGAGGGGAACTAAAGTATTTGGGCATGTTAGGAAGCCGCTACCGGAGATCCACTTTACATAATAATCTATCAGAAATACAGAGATTAGTTTTGGCTGTTAATGTTATACGCTGTTAGTTTAAATATATGTTAAAATTTTTTAAATCAAGGTTGTCCCACCACACTCAGAGAAAACTCTGGTTGTATGTAAAACTTCCCAGCAGAAATTAGCCTTTTTGACAGTCTGGTCCATGGCAACAGTTTTAATCTCCATGGTGAATTTGTCCCAATCCACGATACCTGCTCTGGTTGGATTTGCATGTTAATCTCAGCAGAAGGTAGAGCACAACCCAATTTAGCAGTGATTAATTTTCAGGATGCAGGCTTTATTTATTCAGCTTCTCCTGAGGTGTGCAGCCTCGGACTGTTTTTGTTTTACACCGCGCTTGATTAAAATATTTTCAGAGTAAAAATTATGTTTCATTATTTGTGGCTCAGCTGTGAGTGGCAGGTGGGTTAATCTTCTTAGTGTGCTCTTTGCATACAAACAAACACATTGTGCATGGAATTGCACATGCATTTGCTCACTGGATTAGCTGGGAATTTCGTCATTTTTCAGAAAACTTCTAATTATTTTTACCTCTATTTAGCCTTTTCATCTCTTATGTAGGTCAGGTTAATTTAGGCAATTATATCATTAGGATTGTAGATAAATACTGCTGGGATGTACATTTTCTAGGCCATGTTCGCACTTGTCCTCATAAAACTTTTGAAACAATTCAGAGCAGATATTAAAAACCTCATAATATGATCTGATAATTGTGTAGCCCTTATTTCAACATGTATTTGGCTTTTAAAAGATTAAGAGGGCAGCAATTATTTTTTTTTGTCATTTTTCCAGCTCAGTAGGAAACCCTAAATCATCCTAAATGCTAATGAAAGACATTTTATTGATCGAATGAAGGCTCTACGACCTCATAATCGTGGTGAGGTGTCCCTCTGCTGTGCTTGATTACCCTTTGTTACCTTGATCTATGTGCCTTACATTCAGGCGGAAAGGCAGTTTGCTGCCATTTTTAAGCACAAAAACCGCTCACACACTAGGTTATGAACACGCTGGAGGATCTATTTGCAGCTCTTGGGAATAATGAGCGAGCCTTGTAGCTGCTGTCTGTCTTTCATTATTATTTCAGCATGACACAGCTGCATGTCACAACCAGATGGAAGGAGCAAGATTGAAAAGTAAAAATGGCAGCTGCCGTCAGCCGAGGGTGAAGGTGAGTCACTGGTTTCCTGTCCTGCTGATGAGAAAACGTTCCATGACTAAAAAGTCATTCCAACAATTATTCTTTCTCAGTTAAGGCAACATTTATGGATTGAAGAAAAATTAGGGTAGTGTACGTGCTTTCTTTGTATCACTTCACCGCCATCTCCAGCTTTTATTCTGTACTATGTTTTAGAAGTGTTAAAAATGTCCTTGGATATAGAAGCGGCAAAGAAAATGGCTTTGAATTATTGACAAACCTTTAATTCAGCTCTCCAAAAAGAATTAAAATACACAAGTGTTGATATAACCTTAAAATGTATCATGTTTTATTGAGATTTTATGAGACAGATTAACACAAAGCTGGAAGAGTAATGCTTGGTTCACTGCGAAAATAAAAAAAATCCTACCAAGTACTTTAGGAAAACAAACCCTTATGTCTTGGTAAGAAGTTACTTTTGAGTTAGTTTTGTTGTGGTATTTTCTCTACAAACTAGATCAAAATTACTTAAGATCTTGTGGTTTTACAAATGAAAATCTTAATTTGTTTTAGATTTAGATTGTTAACTAAATGCTTATTTTGAAGCCCAATGTTTAGCTTTCTAACTAAATATTTGGCTTGACACTAAATATCTGATTTGTGAAATAAATACTCAGCTTTAAACTACATTTTTAGCTTCTTAACTAAATATTTATCTTCAAATTAAACACTTAACTTGAAGGTAAATGTTTAGTTGGTAAATAACCGAAATCATTACTGTTATATTTTGACTGTGTAACTTTACAAACGCCACCACTTAGGATTCAGCACCAGCATGTAACATTAAAATAATGTCTAGTTTTCCCTGACTGACAACCGAGTTTTATTCATGAAGGAGAGGAGACGAGAAAACTCGGGAGGAGTTCACATGTAACTCATAAAAAATCAATCCAGAGCAAGAGATTGACAGATCCCGCGCTCAATTTAGTAAAGCTGGTGTTTCTCCACCTGTCACACCTCTGTGAGGTGATTCAGGCTGCAGCGGACGGATGCTGCTGCATCTCTGCTCTCCATCTTTATCTCCTGCTTGCCTGGTTCCACCTCGCTGAGCTTTTACATGGAAATCCAGCTTGTAGTTAAATAAATTGCACTATTAACTGCCGACTGGAGCCAACAAAAGAGCCACGATATAAACATACGGAAAAAGAGCGCCCATGAGAGAAAACATCCCAGCCACTGTTCCACACCTGTCAGTCATCCCGGCTGCGCAGAGTTTGACTCGGCTGAACTCACAAAGCAGAGATGAAAGTCAGGGATGCAATTTATTTAACTGCTTTGAAAAAGATCGAGCCTTTTGTTGCTTCAGTGTGACCTCTACAACAAATTCTTTACTTTTTGAAATTCACATGTTCAAAAGGTCAAATTTAAAACATATATTTGAAATCTGTAGCTTTATTGATGTATTCAGGTGAAGTGACCTTGCAAAAGTATTTACACACTCATAACTTGTTCAATTCATTTCTATGACGGTGTGTTAGGGCCATTGTGGATAGGAACAAATAAGTACATTTTAGCCAAAAAACAAAATAACTCAGAAAATCGCTTGAAAACTCAGATTTTGAGATTGTTGTCAGAAGATTTCCAGAAGAAACTTTCCAAACTTTCAAATTTGGAAAGTTGAAAATTTGCGAGAAAAAAAAAACATTTTGGGATTAATCCTAGAAATGTAAAAAAAAAAATTCCAGAAAATTTCTGAGATTAAACTCAAAATTAGAATTTTTTCTAGCAAGTTTTAAACTTTTCAAACTCAGAAATTTCCACTTTTTTTTTCTTAGAAAATTTCAGTTTGAAGATTTGGAAAAACTAAAATTTTGAGATTGAACTCAGACATTTTTAAGAAAAATCTTGGAGAAATAATGACCTTTGAAACTTTGAAATTTCCAAGTTTTTTCCAGAAAATTTCTGAGTTTAAAATGTCAAACATTTACAAATTACGCACCATCAACTACTGTAATTCATCAAATAAAATCTCAAGGTAGTGCATTGATGTTTGATTTCATCTCTGTCCTGTTTGGGTCTTTCATCTGGGAAACTACCCTCCAGTTTGCGTCTTCTGTGATCCCTCTGGTGAACACACACACACACATACACGCCAATGTTACTGCCAGTGAACTATCAGGCTAACCTGCCAAGAGGGGACTTCTGTTTCGGGTCAGGTGAAAAAGCAAAAACCAAATATAAAATTTATTTTTAAGTCCTGTTGCCATAATGTAACTTCAAATTTCACTTTTAATCATTTGTTTTAAAAATTGCCAACAGGAGCCCTGGATATCTGGGCTATACTGTTATTATTTAAATAAGTGTTTTCAATACAAATATCCTCAAAAAAAGAAATTATGGCCACATTTGAAAACGAATATTGTTCTGAATGGCATTTAATGGTGGCATGAATTAATATCAAGATCTACAGCATAAGCAAAAATTTATATTTTAAATTAGCTTATAAGTTTTTTGTCTCTTAATATGGATAAGTTGCTCCTCTGACAATAATGATTCATCGTGGTTCTGCTTCTGTAGTTCTTAGCAGTCAAAGAGGGGAACCTTCTGGGCAAAAGTGAAATGCTCTGGACAGCATACAGTATGTGTCTCTACTTTCCATTGACTTCCATTAATTTCTACAGCCTAACCCCAACTATCACATACCTAACCCTAACTCAATTCACACCTTAGTCTTAAACCTAACCCCGAGCACAAAAACAACTTTTCTCCTGGTGGGGGCAGGCTTTCATCCCCACCAGGAGAAATGGATCCCCACAATGGAATATGTGTCAGGAAAATGATACCCAATACATCAAATACATGGCACACACACACACGCACACGCTTTCAGAGCGTTTGATGATCCTGCCTTCCAGGTTTTCAAACAGCTCTGAGCCGCATCATGTCCCTCCATGAATAAAACTCTGGCTGCAGCAAAGGCACTCCTTATCCATGCAGCACTGTCTGTTTTTCCAGTTGTCCACTGGAGCGATTGGATCTCTAAAAGCGCATCCCAACTCCATTGGCAGTCACGTATTCTGCAGAACCATGGTTGCGGCGGCCGTTCCCGGCAGTGTCCGGTTGTCTGGGAGAGGCGGGGGGCTCCAGTCTGGCTGGAAGAAGTGGATGTCAAACGTTCTTGCCCAGTTGGCAAAGGCGCGCTTCTCCGTGATGAAGCGGTGGTGGCTGCCGCGTTTGCCACGCTCATGTGAGATGTACATGGCACACTCGTCGGGTCCCCGCGGCTCGTAGTAGTGGTAGGGGACAGACTGGTGCTGAGGCTCCCTGCGGAGACAGAAACGGGCGACATTTAGGAGGATTTTAATGAGTTTCATTAGATACCATGAAGCATTTTTCATTTCAAGGTGAAGAAGGATGGTTGGCTTTAATTTATCATTTGGTGAGCAGATAAGTTTAATTAGATTCATATTTAAAAGTGGCACTTTCATCCAAGCCTGAAATAAGAAAATTAAAAAAGTTTCACAGTTTAAACTTGACTATTAAAATATTAAAAGTGCAGGGCTCTCTTTTATAGCAGTTTTGACAGCCTTTTTTTTTATTGTTTTTTTTGCATTTTTTCCAATTTAGTTCAGTTTTGTTTACACTGCAAAAAAAACACAAAATATTACTAAATATTTTTGGTCTAGTTTCTAGTGCAAATATATGAATACCCTTGAAATAAGATGAAACTATCATCTTATTTATTTATTTTTTATCTCTGAAGAGTTATTGCGGTGCTAGTGGCTCATATTTTTGACAGGAGGCAGACAGGAAGGAGGGCGAGGAGAGGGGGGAAGACATGTGGCAAACGTCGCCAGGACCGGGAGTCGAACACTAAGGCGTCCAAAATGGGGCGTGCTAACCCCCTGCGCCACCACACCACACCCCTAAACTATCATCTTATTTAGGCAAATCTAGTTTGTGAGAGATATTGATAAGTATGATTCATGATGTACCAGTTATTTTTAATAAGTTTTCAGCCTTGATTTAGGATGTTTCAGCAGTTTTGCAATTTTCTGGAAGTTTGTTCCATATTAGATGCATATAAGAACTCAATGCTGGTTCTCTGTGTTTGTTTTCTTTTGCGTTACAACATGAATACATTTACTTCACCCTAAAGTTTTAGTGCAATATTCATTTTTAAATAATTGTGAGGAGTTTTCAGTTCAGATTGTTAGCGAAGCAAGTTTCTCAAGTGATTTTTCCATCACTTAGTTGATTTCATTGTTGTTTTCTGAAAGCACTTCAATCGGGTTTATTAAATATTCATGAGACATTTCACCAATTTCTAAATTTCAGCATTTTCACCAACATCAGTCATTCCCACAGTCATTTATCATGATATATTCATCTATCTCCTGACATATAATATACACATTACATATTCATGTAGTCATCATTTTTTTCTCTTATCTGATCATGTCTCTCTGAGTTTACAAGCTACTTTGGTCCTGAAGCTCGACCTCATCCCTCATAGCTGAGTTTCTATGTGTTTTAAACTGCAGGCTTGGTCAAGCTGTCAAGATAACTAAATTCACATCTCTCAAAATTCTGCAGCAGCAAGTAAAGGACATACTTCTGTTTGTGTGTTGAAAATAGGAAGGTCTGTTATAACATTCAAGGTTTTATTTTAGTTAAAAGTGCCCTCTGTTTGTGCTCTCCACTTATAGTGAATGCAGCACTCTGGAGACTTTGAGGTGAATTATGTTTTAAATTAATAAAACTTTTTCACTGCTTCCTTTTTCTTTGAAAAGTCTGCTTCTGTTTTCTTATGAATCAGACTGGATTAAGATGAAACCTGTGGTTAAAAATGACTGGCACGTTACATAACGTCTGACACCAAATTGTTTTCAGTCTCAATCTCATTGTCACACTGCAAAAAGTATTTTTATTTTGTATGAGCATATTTTAATTAAGAGAAGACTAACATAAAAGTACATATCAAAAACAATTTAAAAGAAACTTGACTTGCATCTGACTGCTTTGAATAGGCCTCTGTCTCTTTAAAAACCTCCTACTCTTTCCGACACATCCTTTTTATCTAGTTAACAAGCAACAATTCTCAACCATTGACACCATTTAAAGCTGTTTTAGGAGCTTGGAGGTTGTACAGTTCTGCCAGCTGTTTGCACATCGTTGCTGCCACTAGTCTGGAGGAGTTTGGGGTAAATAGTCAGAAATTCAAATCAGAACCACCACACTTCTTCCCAGTGATAATCCTGTATTCTATTTGCTTTGCAGGGAAATTTCATTAAATCAGCATGATTTGATGTATCAGTGGGATAGCTGTTTGAAAAACATACTTTAAATGAACAGACTGCTGACTTTCAGTAAAATCTGCACACCTCAGTTGTCATGAGAACTACAATGGACCGCTGAGAATCAGCAAGCAATTTCTAAAAGAAATGAAGCAGCATTCCTTCTTCATGTCTGTTGGGATTGAATTTGCCCATGGACTTTAAATAAACAAAAAACATAAAAAAAGACTTTAACCACCTGTGCCTGGGTCGAGAATATCCTGAACATTGAACAGTTTGTTCTCTTTTATTGAGAAATCTAATAAGGTTTGTTGCTTGTTCAATGAAACGGTCCAATTAAAGTACTGGCTGAGATGAATGAGAGGTGAGCTGTAAATCTAATCAATAAACACCGTTAACGAGGTTGGTTGCCTGAGTTTGTGATCGTAATAAAGGAAGAGTTTCTGTAACATGAAAAAGTTTTTGGAAGAATGAAAAATGTCACGTCTGCAGGGAAAATGCTTCATATTTCATTTTAGATATGCTCTACCACTAAATCTGTACATAAGGGAAATGATTTACAAAATATTTGACAAAAAAAATCCACAAGGACTGAACCGTGAATTAAAGTGTCAAATAATTGATATTTATTTTCTTTCAGCTTCTTTTAAAATAAATGTATTGTACCTTTTTTCCATTTAATCAGCTAAACAATAAATTAAACATACAAAGTTTTAGGAAAATGAAAGAAAAACAGTAAATATTTGTGAAAAACTGAGCTGCAGCTGACTACATGACTGTATAATTATAAGAATTCAATGTTTTTGGGTTGACTGTTTATGTTTTTTATTCAAAGATCAACAACAGGATATCACTCTTGTTGTGTTAATCAGCAGCCTGGAGATCTGTTGGATGTCAGTGGTTATATTTACTAGAAAAAGTAAAATTTATGCAAAAGCCTGGTTAATAAATTAAACATATTTTGTTGCATTACTAACATTTTAACATGTGACATTTCTGGGGGGGTTTTTTCTGTAAAAAACTGAAGGGATTTTCACAGTTGCAGAACTGTGATCTCAGGACCCATAAAACCATCAAGAGGACCAGAAATGGCCCGCAGGCCACACTTTGTAAACCCCCGCAGCAGCAAAACCACAGCGATGCTGCGTATTACATCTCTATCTAAATCTGTTCTTAAAGAAATATTTTTATGAAACAATATTCCACTTTTATGCTTTAAAACATAACTCTATATTTTAAATCCATATTGGGAACAGAAATGCATCTTTAATGTTTTTCTGAATTAAGATTCTCGGCCACCGCGCCTTTTGTCTCCTTCAGCAGCCGACGATCCATCGAGTGGCAGCCAATAACCAGGTCGTTTTATCGACGCCACGCTGCAGACAAGGAAACATTTTAAACTGTTGTGGCTGATGATGCTGAGTGGCTCAGAAATCAACTAACCGAAACGCACAAAAGCTGTGAGTCAAGTGAAACAAAGAAAGAAAGAGCAGAAGTGAGTTCATCCAGGTCAAATGGAAAGTTTTACCTCAAACAGAAAATACAGGTTTTCATTTGCACCTGTTTGGGTTTTTGGTTTTAATGCTCAGAGATTTATTGTTCAAAGTCTTTAAAAATGTTCAACTTCAATAATTTTGAATAACTGGATAGTGAAAGAACATGTTTTCATATCCATACATGTTTGTAAATACGTGATGTATCTGCATTAACAGAGGTATCAACTAATGTTAGTGTTCAACATTGGTATTAGTCCAATAAGTAAAACCGGGCCAATATTTCCAACCGATATTTATATCTAGCCGTTTCATGTGCTTTGAGAGTTGAGGGATTGACAAGTACGACAGCATGTTGGGGTCATTATAGATCAGGGGGAAAAAAATACAAATTATAACATAATAGAAAATTCCAGAGATTAACCAAAATATATCTGAGATTTTTCCAGCAAATTTTCTACTTTTCAAGCTCAGACATTTTCTTGTTTTTTATAGAAATATCTGGAGATTAATCTTAAAAATTCATGTGTTTTCTCTAGCAAACTTTTGACTTTTCAAACTCAGAAATTTCCTTGTCTTTTCTGGAAAATTTCTGAGATTAATCTAAAAATTTCAGGTTTTTCTTCTAGCATTTTTTACCTACCTTTTACCTCTCAACAATACATCATTGTTTTCACATGACATTTGTTTGACCGTATTTCTTCTCAGTGTCAAAAGGGGCTAAATTCAAATGCACATAAAAATTTGAGGATTATTTGGTAAAAAAGGATTTAAAGCTGTATATCGTTTTACTTCCCCTATTCCACTATTATGCACAATTTTGTGTTAAGCTATAGCTCAACTCCTCTTTCCCCCCCCCCCAAAAAGATAAATGTGAGGTTTAAATGTGACAAAATATATTGAACTGCAACATATAATTATGGGTATCAGCTTTGCACAAATACCTGCTGTCACAAAATCCATTCTCAGCTGTTTCTTCTTCGCTTTTGGAAACTATTTAAACGTTTCTTATCAAGCGCTGCAGTGCAGCTCAGCCAGGAAACCTGTCAGTCGGTTCTTGTCTGGGAATTTGTCGTTAGCATTCAGCTCCACCTTCGGCTGCTCACCTGCAGAAGTCGGGGGCCACCATGCCGAAGACGTTGATCCTATCGCAGAGCTCCAGAGCGATGGTCATGGTGAACCAGCCGGTGCTCAGCCACGAGTTGGAAATCTTCCTGCAGACGGAGGAAGACCACATTTCAGATCGGTTTGATGTTCTTTAGTAACTAAAACGGATAACCAAAGGATCCCACGAATTAAGATTTATCCTGATGCACAGGTCGATTCATCTGACGGCTCCCAGCTTCACCAAACCACAAATCCAGACGGATACAAATGAAATCTGTCAAATAATCAAACTCTCAATCAGCTTTGCTCTTGGTTAAAATCCCATTTTCCAGCTGCAGTGGTCCGTCTGCTTTTCCACCAAAAAGAGATGAGAACCGATGAAATAAATATGAAGTGATATTTACATTGCATTAAGAAATCTCTTTCCATCTAAATGTCCATCAGCTCTGAAGCAGAATTGCTCCCGCATTAAAAATATATCTCTCCACTCAAAGGAATTAAAAAAGAAAAGATAGAAAGTTAACTTATTCTTGAAGTTGTGGACTAGTTCTCTTGGTCTATTTTAGGTTTTTTATGTTTTGTTTGCATATTTATTTTTTTAAAGTTATATTTTTCTCAATCACAGAGAAAAAAATGATTGAAACAAACAATAGTTGTTATTTTATGTCTAAATGTTTGGATGGAATCATGAGAATCAAACTAACAAAAATTGTTTAAGAAAATTATAGAAAATTATGCAGATTTTCTTGATTTGTTTATCATGTGTTCAGGTGGCCGTAAATTAAATGTAGAAATTAGAGGAAAACACTTCATTGTTTCACTCAAAGCATTTTTTTAAATTTCACAATTAAAGTGAATCTCAGATATAAAGAAAAACAGATTTTATTTGTGGGTTAAAAACCAGAACTGACAAAAAGAAGATTAAAATAAAATAGATAAGCGTTATATTGTGTTATATAACATTATTCTGATATAAAATTGCCCTTAGGTGTCTAAGTCCATTGTTCACTTCTTATTACCTCAACTTGACCTAGTACGCTTCCTTGATCAGGAATGAGTGAATGAATGTTCATGACATTTTTTGCTCAAAATTATTCTCTGATAATGAGATTTCAGTCTGATCAGTTCTGCCTATTTTGGGCCTCCTGTCACTTTAAAGCCAAACAATCTTCTAGCCACACCCTCAGCGCAACGTTTTCACTCACGTGCGAAAACGGCTGCAAACAGATCTGCAGTTATAGAACCGTACATCTTTGAAAAGCAAAAGTAGAGCCTCCTGCACAACCAAAAATAATGCAGCAAGTGCTTCCTGTATGGTAAGTTGACAACAAAACATTTGTTCTTCCCAGCAGCCGTTGCACAGCACATTCAGCAGTAAAACCAGGTGACCAAAGTTGCTAGAGTTCCACTTTGGTTGCTAGGTGATGGGTCGAGGTTGCTAGGTAATGACGGAGTGCCTGTCAAATGCAATGTTGCATTTTACAGACACCAAAATCATTGAAAAAAAAAAAAGCAGTTGAAATCCAAATGGAAGCATAAAAATGCACAAACTGTGAATTTGAATCAATGGGAATCTGATCATCGCCTGCCAGGTCGAAGGAGGTCATGTTTTATTTGGGTCGTTTAACCAGAAGCTGTGAACATCTCGGGCTAAAATCTTCAGTAAACTTCCAGACTCCTGATATCTGGTTGCTGTCCTTTAGACTCAGCTGTAATCTCTGCCAGGCACAGCCGTGCAGATGGGTTTCGCTGCCGTCATCAGAACACGTCTGGAACAATTAGTGGTTCTGCAAACTGGCTCATGAATATTTCAGTGAAGAAATGCATCACAACTGTTCTTGTTCCCTCATTCGGAGAGTGAAGATATTCATCTTTGAGCTGATGCAACATGTAACTAGGATCCTTCAGCTGCATCACACACAGCTGTGCATTTCATCATGCCGGCTCAGTCTAATCCTGACCCAGATCAGAACAGGTGCATATGTTTATGCATCAGAATCTGATGGGCTGTTCTGTCAGATTACCCTGTTAGCATAAAATGCTGCATGCCTGAAAGTAAGCTTTGAAACTATTTGTCACTGTGAGTCATTACGTGGTTTTATTCACTAATAACAAGCCGCTCACCATATGTTGAGGATTTATGAGAGAAAATGAACCAAGCTGAGAACAGGAGGAAAAGCAATATTTCTGCTTAATGCACTGAATTCAGTAATTAACTACGCAGCAGAGCCATCTGTATTATTCTACCAACAGTAAACATGTATGTATAGAAATCCTATCACAACACAAACTGTACTCAAAGAACAGAAATATTGAAATTGAACAAAAATTAGTTGTTTTTTTTCAGTTTGAGTTTGGGAACGTGGCTCATTTCCATAACAATTTAGAAAAATTAATGTTGCATGAAAATGTATCTTCAAATATCCCTATGCTCAATGTTTTTTTTAAAAAGTGAAATAATGAATGGATATTTGATGATAGTGGGGTTTTTATATTAATCTGTCAATTATTAATTGTACAACTGTGCACAAAACCCAAAATATTTGTGGTTCATTTGTTTATAAGTTCATTTGGGAAGGTGTGAATGAATTCTGATGAGGACCAAAACAGCAAACATTAATCCGTCTAAAAACCTCAATCTCAGTTCGGTTGAATTGAACTCTGGTGCGGTTTGAATGCCAAGCGGACCGGATACCGCTCAAGCAGGAAGTGGACTGTAGCGCAGGGCATTCTGGGTAAATACAGCCAAAATGCTAGCAGTAGAAATGGGTGTTTTTACCAAAGACAGTAGAGAAAATATGATGCTACTCCTTTACATTTTGTGAAGGAGGAAGTTGTGCTCATGTCTTCTTCTGAGGGTTTTATGTTTCCTTTAGTAGTTCTTAGTGCAGCGCCCCCACAGGCGAAGAGGGGAACAGGTTTTCCAATTAGCTGGTTCGTTTGACACAGTGCAGTGAGAAAGCAAATCGCAGCAGCTAAAAATGTAACAAATGTTGCAAATGTGGTTCTCAGTCTAGCCTACTGGACTAGCAGGAGAACAAACACAACCTGAGAAAGCAAAACACATAATCTGATTGACAATAGCAGCAAAAGTTAGTTTGAAATAACCTTTTCAGATGAAACGTATTTGCTCCAGGTGGTAATTTGTTTGGTGTGGGTGGTGAAGGATGCAGAGTGGATTTCAGTCTTGCTTTTCCATGGGAGCAGAGGGAAAAGCTGCGCCATGTGCTTACGGCCATGTTGTTTCATAATCCATCCAAGACTACAGCTGAGGCTGACTCATTCTGTCGTATTGGACTTTCTAAAATGTAGTATTGATCTTTACCCCATTTTAAGCCGAGGCAGTTTCAGTTAATATGATCAGCAGCAGAACTGGGACCAATAAACCGGATATCGTTGTGTATTTTTTACCCCCTGGGAACTGTTTGAGCACTTGTTTTAGACTTTTATATTTCTCTGCTAATCTTCAAATCAAAAGGGAATTTATGAAAAAAATAACTTGATAAAACCAGTATTTTTACTGGTTTTCAATTTCAAAGCCATTTTCTCTAACATTTATAGTCAAAACTCAAAACTGTGCTTCCATATATTAATAACAAAGTTAGTTATGTAATGGTTCTGTTTGGAAATGTCAAGTGAAAATGTAAAATGTTTTCATGAAAAAAGCTATTTAGCTTTCCGAATTTTACTGGCTATTTAAGAAGCCGTGAAGATGATGATCTTTTTTTCTGTACTAACTCTGCTGTAAAAAAATGTTTGCTTCATGATTATAGAACGATTTGAATCTTTGATTTTAGAGGAAGTTGACATAACTGCAAAACTACAAAAGCAGAGACTTCTAGCATAGACCCAACAGTAAGATGATTCATGTAGCTCCACAGGTGTTGTTTGTGAGCCTAAAGTTGATCACGTAAGAAAGTAATACTGCTACTTTTACCTTTTAGTGTCCAAAAATCAATCACCACGGTCTCTAAACATGCAACATGCATTTCTTAGAGTTTAAGTGAGACTTTAGAGTTTAGCGCATGTGTCAAGCTCAAGGCGTGTGGGCCAAATCTGGTCCGCCATAGCTTTTTATGTGGTCTTCTAGATTCTAGGCTAAACATTAAGTGTTTAACTAGAAAATTCCTGAAGAAAGTGTGCCTGTCAGTTTGGACCAACTGTTTTGATGCTAAAAATAAGCATTAATGCTAAGCTTGGCTAAAGAATTACTGAGTTGCAGGTGGAGAACCTGGACTTGCACCATTCAAATTAATGAATGAGCTAAAATGAGCCAAAATGCTAATGTTAGCGTGAATACTGTCAGTAGCAAGTAGGGCATCACTAGCATGTTGTCTGTCATTGACTTCCTCCATTGAGTGTATTAAACATGGCTAATAAGTAAGAAAAAGCTTATTTTAGGTAAAATGCTAACCTGAGAAAAAAGGATAATAAAAGCTAATATCACTGACCTGCTTGGTAAAATAAATAATTTTGTCATGACATCTAGCTTTTAAATACATGGGTGTGGTGCCAGTTTGTTAAGTCTCTCAGACAATATTTAAGCTTTCTTTTCCTCATCACTGGACAAATCTTCAATTTTAAGCTTCTAATTTTACAACTACTTGTGATTTTTGTACTTTTGAAATGAAAATGTGTGTTTTAGAGTTGCAGCTGTAAAGAAGGCACTGCAAGAGTGACATGTGCCCTTTAAAGAAAGTCTGTGGAAATCAGGTTTATGTGATTTCTTAAGATCAGTTTGACAAGTTTTCTTCTTTATCTCCCAACCTGCTTTATACCTCTGCTGCTTTTCAAAGGTGGTTAGAAACGCTTTAGAAACAACCAGGAAAAGAAGAGAAAAACACTCCCGTTGGGGGATGAGACCTAAACAAGGCGAGGCTAAGAAGAAAATCCCGCTCGCTTGCTGCTGAATGAGGTGACACTTTGGGAAAAGAGGGTTGATATGTTTGAAAAGGTCTTCAGACGTTTCCTTATAGCCCAACAGAGAGGAAGGTGTACCGGGATGCGTCAGGCAAAGAAACGCTGAAATAAAAGATGTTTAGATCTTGCTCGTAGAAGCTCTGAGGCAATAAGAAAATGGTTCCTGACAGAGGAAGAGATTTTATAGTGTGAGTAAAATCTTATTGAATATTACTGATTTTTTTCCATGATTGCAAAAAACCCCCAAACTGTTGCACTCAAAAAAGAATCCCAGATCAACAGTTGCTTCCAAAAACAAAGTCAGAGGTAAGAAAAATCAACCGACAGAGACAATTTTAAATTTTCTCTGTTTGGCCACGATTCAAAATATTGAGAAATAAGCACAAATAAAAGCAAATTAAAACACACTTAAAAACTTTATAAAAAATTGTGCCGCCCAGTTTGGTATTATATGGAGCAGAAAAAAAATATTTTTCTTCTTTTGGTTAACCGATCCTTATTGTTTTGGATGCGGTGTAGTTGGACAGATTTTTGGCACTATTTTCCATACTTCACTACTTTACTATGATGTGTAACCGTAGCAACAGTTGGTTTACAACAGGGAGACGCTGATTAGAAAAGCTGAACTGCAAAATATCTTTTCCTGCCAATAGCCATCACCACCATCTGCAGTAACTCTTTGAATAATCTGAATTAATATGAGTTGAAACAACATTTAATCTTCATTGATTTTGGGATCAATAAAGTATTTTCACATTTGAATTTGAATAAGCATTCATGAAAAAGTGCTGTACGTTTGCTACCACACCATGCTAGCAAGCTAAATGTTAACGTGTTGAAAGTGCTAGCGTTTAGCATTTAAATTGCTAGCTAAATTTAGCCATCTAAATGCATTTAAATACACACTCATAAACCTTCTCAGAAGAAATGAAGATCTTCCAGCTACAAATCTTGAGCTGGGAACAAATGAAACCCAGGGAGTTCATAAGTCTCAGCGTTGCATTCGAGTCTCATCAACTTCAGCTGCCATGCTTTCAACCAAGGGTATAAATGGTTGCCAGGTAACAGAATTACAGATGCTCTAACAGTGCATTTAATCTTTTTAGATAAATATGAGTCACTAACGTCTTTTATCAAGAGGCCAAATGTTGTTGGCAAAGCATCCTTCCATCTGGAAAGACTGAGTCTGTTGCCTATAAGAGAAGAAAATGAACTCACATTTTCCTCATGCTATGAGAAATAAGTTGAGGATAATATAAGCCCAGTTATTTAAAAACATTTTACTTGGGTAGTATTTTCTATTAACTGTCAACAACTATTACATTAATGTTGTGAAGCTTTGACACAAAAGTGGAAGCTGCTAGCTAAAAGTTAGTAATGCTAACTTAAATACAAGAGCTTGAATATAATTTATAACCAAAATTTCAAAACAGATGTTAAACCTTATTCAACTGAAAGTTTACAAAACAGCCAAAAAATGTATCTCATTGAGAGAAAGTGCAGTAAATGTTTTCGAAATTTGCAAAAACGCTAAAAACAAACAAAAAAATAGCTGGAACAAAACCTACAACAATATATTGTTCATAGAAAAAAAGAAGTAAATGTCCAACAAAAAAATCTCAGAAATTCTGAGGTTAATTTGAGAAATTTTTTAGAAAAAAACCTGTGAACAGGAAAAAATTTATTAGAAAAAACTACAATTTTAAAATGTTTTTGATTAATTAATTTGAGGGGAAAAAAACCTTAGATTCAAAAGTCCACAATTTTTACGTTTCAAACTAAGAAATTCTCTTCAGGAAATGTTAAAATTTCTGAGATTCTTTACTGGAAGTTTACTCTTTTTTTGTTGTTTGCTTTCCACAATGGCCCCGTTGTAAATGTTTCCACTGAAGACAGCAGTGCATAAATCCATGCATCTCAGTCTGTTAAAACAAGAAAATGCTGCCCTGATTTCAGATTTATGATCTATGAACTTTATTCTGTTAATGAAATCCTTGTTTTATTCTTGTGAACTGAGGCATCGCCTTGTCTAGAGAACTGGATGCATTTCTACACCAATAACTCAAATAGCTACAAGATTTAAATGACTTTTATTTAAAATTAATCACATAATCGAGCGATAAAAAACTGTTTATTGTGAGTTATAAATAGAGCACAGAAAGAACTGTCTGACTTTGTCTTCCTTGTCTCTGCTGGTCCTGTGATTGACTATTTTAGATCCTTTAACAGCTTTTTTAGCCTCCAGCCAAAACACTAAACTGGATAAAGCTGAAAAAAATGAAATATACCGATAATTAGATCAACATTTCATGTTCTGCACTTCTGAACAGTGATTTATACCAAGCCTTCAGTTCCGCTCCTATAAATCAGAGACTGTTATCCTTTTACATGTTTGCCTGGTTTCGCCCTGGTTCTTCCTTCGCTGTGCTCCCAGTAAAATCCCACCGACAATTTATCACAACCTGTGTGGGGAAGCGACCCACTCCCACTGAATCAAGCGCCAAACAGGGCCTGAGTGACAGCATAATGAGCGGTGACAACGCGCCTTTTCTGTCCGGCCGGCGTCGTTATTAGAGTCAGGTTGACTCAGAGCGACGCTATCGCAGCTGAAGCACCAACTTCTCATTTTCATTTAATTACGACTGGATCCAGGTTGTCCTGTCTGGAACATGTTGATTTGTTCTGATGGGTAAACAACAAAACAGGGCCTCTGGGCTTTAATATCACAACATCCCTGCGTGCGCACCCTAATTTTGCAAATTAGAAAACTTCAAAGCGCGGCGTCTTGTCATAAAGCAATCTGCTACGGATGCATGGAGGCCCTAATCAGGAGCCATGCGGCTAATCTCACTTAAGAAGTCTTCCTCATTTCCTTGTTTGTGAGCATGCTGGTGAATAATGTGGTGTGAAATGTCAAGCTCTTGGCTTCGATGGCTGTATTTTAAAGAGACAGGAGGGTGGCAGCGAGTGGGATGTCACGTTTATCCCCAGGAAGGAGCGACGTGATGTTTGCACAGTTTGGCATTGCAAATGTCGCTAAAGCACCTGTTTAATGGGGAGTTTAATGTTGATCCCTGGGACTTAAAATCTTACTTTTATTGAAACATGGTTCACATGACAACAGAAGATTTACATTTTTAATTCATCGATAAAGCAAACTGAAAAACAGCAGGATCTTTGACAGTTCCTGTAACTCACAGGTGTCAAACTCAAGGCCCGGGGGCCAAATCTGGCCCGCTGTAGTTTTTTATGTGGCCCTTTTAGACTCCAAATTACATCAATAAGTCCCTCCAGGTTTTCACAAATCTGCAAAATTCACACATTTCCACATTTTGTTTGTGATTTTTCTGCATATTTTCTCAAAATTAATCAAAAACATTGAGTTTAAGTGGCTGCAGTTTCAGCCGAACTTGATTTTACACTCCGTAATTGATACGAGTAATAAAACGTCACAGTCAATCATACAATTAGCGCAAGTATCGTAAAAATTCCTTACAAACATTTCTAAATTGAAATGAGAAAATCTGTAAATTTGATTGTAAACAATCACTAAAACAACCACAAAATCCCAGAGGAACAGCTAGTTAGTGATATTTTAACCGTTTAATTGGTTTAATCTCATGTACCGGTCCTTTAAGAGCATTCAGATTTCTGATGTGGCTCAAAATGAGTTTGACACTTTTGCTTTAATTCATTACGATTGTTAACATGTTACAACAAAGTGTTAGGTTTAAGATTAGAAAATAGAAAATGAAAAAATAAAAGTACAAGAATGAAGTGAAAAAGTTGAGAACAAAGTCATAATATTAAATTTGCATGAGAATTTTCTCAGTTTATTATAACAACATTGTAATAAACACATCAGATTATTGTCAGTTGACACAGCCACCTATCAGATTATTGAAAATCTGGATTTCTTTATTTGTAAAATCAAACTGAAAGTTTAACTTCACGAGACACTGAACATTTAAAGTTCTCATAAAACTGACACTTTATTCTTGTAATTTAGCTATTTGTATCCTCATCATATGACGAAGGTTATTTAAAAGTGTGATTGGGTGCAAATACTGTAAAAATGACGTTTCTTTCCAACAACATGAACCCAAAAATCTCCTCTCTGAAATGTGAACCCAAAGTTTGTCTTTGGTTTCTGACATTTTCCACCACATGCATGGAAATTAGGGCTGGTTCTTGCCCAGCCAGTTTGACCCAAGCGTCAGAAATGATTACGGTCGTGTTAAGGGTTGATTACTCCTTCATTTCTCTCTCCCTTTTCAAACTGTACTCGGCTTGCAGCGAGCTTTCCGTCTGATCACAGCTTCTGTTTCTGCAGCGCGTTTCTCTCCACAGGGGCAATAACAGCACCATTAGCAAGTGTTTTTTTGGTGTTTTGTGTGTGCGTATATGCAGAGCTTTTTCAGTCTCTTAACATCCCTCGTCTTGATTCTGCTCATTATTTGCAGCAATTTTCTTTTGTTCCTGCTTTTTATTTCATTTCGCTCTGCTGAGTCGCAGGAGAGTTATTAAAAATCTAAATCTGGAGGATCTGGGGAGCTCAGCATAGAGACACAGGCAGATCCTCCACCCAAAACAAAGCCCTTACTGATGCTGATTGCAGCCCAGTAACCCTGGTTACTCCCTCTGAAAATCTCAGCGTCAGCATAAGCCGCCTTCATACATCATAGCTACTGTCCTAAAGATTTTCTCCTTCAGTTTGGAGATTTCCTTCTGTCCGACACTCTCTGCTGTTTTTAATGGTTGACCCCTGGTGATTAAAATCAGCCAGTTTCACTATTTCCGCTCCTTCCAGCTTCACCTTTGCACCTGACTCAAGCTCATGTATTCTGTTTAGCATCTGAGGACGAAGATTTGGTTCAATTTGGGACCAAAGATGCAACATTTGTTACATTTTCAGCTGCTGAGGTTCGTTTTCACATTGTATTGAGAGCTAAAAACAAACGTTTGGAACAACAATCAGCAGTAGATAAAAATTAGTTTAAATATTTTAGTAAAACACACTCCATACTTCTAGATGCCATTTAATTGCTGATGAGTTAATGCCACTGTGGACGTAAAGGAGATGGAATAATAATAGTATCTTTTTTTAAATGTATAATGTTTAAATGTTTGTTTGCTTGGTTATTTTATTTTTATTGCTGTTACTCATTCTATTGTGTGGTTAAGTATTTTGTAGGTCAATACCTCTTCCTGCTTTTTGTCAGTCTGTAATATTTGTTCTATTCACATTAATTAGTGAATAATAAAAATAAAATAAAACTTTTAAAAAATCTGTTCCCCTCCTCTCCTGTGGGGGCGCTGTAGCAAGAATCACTGAAAGAAACAACATGAAAACCTTTGAAGAAAAATTAAGCTCAAGTTCCTTCTTCACGAAATGTAAACAAAAGTGGAGTTTTGTCAAATTTGAGCAGTTTTGTCTGGTAAAACTCGACGAACCATTTCTCCTCCCAGCGTTTGTTTTGGTTGTACTTACCCAGAATGCTTTGCGCTGTAGTCACTTCCCGCTCTTGGAGCGGTTCAGTCAGCTTGGCATTCACTCAGAGTTCACTTCAACCAAACCAAAACAAGGTTTGCAGATGGACACAACTTTCTTTTTCACAAATTGTAAACAGAAATGGAGGAGCATGAGATCTGAGTGATGACAGGATTTCTGCTTTTTCTTCAGCAAAATCGTTACGAATTTTCAAATTCAATCAAATAATGAGACAGTACAAGATGCCCATCTCTACTATTCATTTTCCTTTAGATGTAACCATGAGTGACTCGTGTTGCGTCGCTGCTTTAACGCGTCTTCGGTCAGTCAACTCTCATCATTTCTATTACCTGTAAAGGAAACCGATGACATTTCCTGTCTCTCAGTGAAAGTTTGCCCACCATCAGTCTGAGAAGGAGCCTTATCAGTCAAAAAGGCTTAAAACGTGTGTGTGTTTGTGTGTGTGTGGCCATTTAAAGGTCACCCTCCATTCGATTGAAGTCAGAGTGAGTTTCCTTTAGAAAAAGTCCAATTATTTACATTTAGCTCAGAGCTTTTTTTTTTTTTTTTTAACCTGTGGACTGTTTTAGGTCAGTTTTAAACAAGATCCATTTTGCTAAATTCACATTTTGCACATTATTGCTCTTCTATTTGGTTACAACAAAAAACAAAAGTGTTTTTTGTCAATTAATTTATGTCTTTTGGTTCATGGAAAATGAGCCGTTACAAAAACCTTCCAAATGTAACATTACGTTGCATCGTTTCCTATCAACCACAGCAAAGATCAGCCCGTTACCTAGCAACCCAGGCTGAGCTCAAGCTCAGACAGGGTTTCGTTGTTGACACGCCATCCAGAAACCACTTCCTGCATTCTTGTTGGTTGTGCAGGAGGCTCCAGTTCTGCTTTTCAAAGATGTATGGATGTATAAAAGTGCACCTGTCTGCAGCTATTTTCACATGCAAGTGTAAACGTTGATTTGTGGGCGTGGCCAGCAGCAGCTTATTTTAATTCAAAGAGACAAGATGCCCAAAACAGCTCAAAATAGGCAGAACTGAGCAGAATAAAACCTGATTATCTAAGAATGATTTGTGCAAAAATTGTAATGAACACGTTTTGTTTCGCCCACAGACTTCATCCTAACTTGTTCAAGAAAGAATAACAGATCACATTAAAGTGTACGGCTAAGGCTGTCCCCCTTGTTCCCAACACGTCAGTGCTGTTGGTTATGAACCATTATGGCCACATAAATCACCAGAGGAGGGAGGAAAAAAACACATATTTTAAAAGCTAATTTGCCTTTAATTACCAGTTGAGTCTCATTCTGTCTTGGCAATTTAGCACAAAAGCAGCAGAGAGACACCTGCTTTTCAGCGCCAGTCCGGCTTTGTTATAAGAACCGGGGGAATGTGGCATCGTCCCACATTATTATAATCACCCTTACTCAAAAGGCATAACCAATAATTACAATTACAAGCTTGCAGAGTTGCTGATCGCTCTGATGATTATTCAGAAAATCTGCTATTGATGCTGCTCTTAGTGGGAAAAACTTCCACTTTGTAAAGCAAGTTACA
Organism: Poeciliopsis turrubarensis; assembly: GCA_010277015.1. Taxonomy (NCBI): domain Eukaryota; kingdom Metazoa; phylum Chordata; class Actinopteri; order Cyprinodontiformes; family Poeciliidae; genus Poeciliopsis; species Poeciliopsis turrubarensis. The sequence goes on from VMRN01000007.1 coordinate 10,541,209, forward strand.
ATGTGGATTTTTGAGCAATATATAAGCATGCAAATGGATTCCTCTGAACGAAGCCACGCATTAGAGGTGACTTAACACGCCACAGACCACAGATGACCAATGCTAAGCCTCACAGATGTAAAGTCTAAAAATACAAAGAGTAAAAGCAGTAAATAACAGTAACACAAGCTGCCTTCTCACTGTAAGCTGCTCCTATAATTGCAGGCACAGATTCTAAGGGATGGATGTCTGAATCAGTCGCTAAATCCTCCGCTTGGCATGTTCCTCCCCTGGCATCTGTCTTAAGCCCAATTCAGATCCAATCTCCAATGATACTCCAGACAAAAGCTGGGATAAAGACAGGAAGAGACTAACACAGCCTGTGTGTACGGTTGGGGATTCATTAAGCATTAATGGCCACCAGACAAAGAACTCAGCTTGGACTCATTAAATCGGAGACCTTTAATGCCTTTTCAGCTTTAAATAAAGCGTTGCAGATACTGAAATGCAGAACTGGGCAGACATTACACTGTTTCTTTTGTGTGACTTGCATTAATTTTGTACCACTCCACCACAACTCTCAACAAAAGCAAGTGCAAAAAAAGAAGAAAACTTAAATATGAATCACCAAGTGAAGACGAGCTTAAATCAGAAGACAGCAGAGGTGATTGATCGATACTTACATGCGAAGCCGAAGATAATCAAACTCTGTCCTCTTCTGCAGGTCTGACTGACGGACCGGATCACCGGATCATGTCTGAACGTTTACAGTTTCAGACCAAAAAAAATTGGTACTGACCAAAATCAGGCTTTTAAGAAAAAGCAATCAGTGAACCTGAAATCACATTTTTATCGCCAACCTTGACTAGAAAACCCAATAAGTTGTTGTGACATTATTTCCAGATTTCTAAAGATTAAACAAAGTCGACCTGAAGAGCATTTCCAGGAATAGAGGACTAATGTTACAGCAGGAGAAACTCGTCCATGAGTTTATCTTTAGTCACATTGATTACTGCAACAGTGTCTTCACGGGTCGGCCTAAGCTGTTAGCATGACATGTTAGCATGTCAGAACGCTGCTGCTGGAGTTCTGACTAAAACCAGGAAGTTGGAGCCCATCGCCCGGTTCTGAAGTCCTTCACTGGTTCCCTTTCGCTCAGGGAACAGACTTTAAATTACTGCTGTTAGTTTATAAATCACTGAACGGTCCAACATTACAGATCTGCTGGTGTTGTCATAGCAACCTTCCAGAACCTCTCAGGTCTTCTGGTTCTGCTCTGCATCCCCAGAACCAGAACCAAACATGGAGAAGCAGCATTCAGCTTCTATGCAGCATAAATCTGGAGTTTGTCTTAAGGCAGAAATTTGTTCAGAGTTTCTCTGTGTCTGTTTTTCATTCAGTGTGGAGAAAATCCAGAACTTTTACTAAAGAGAAGAAATACTTCATAAAAGTACCGCGTAGTAAAAACACTCCTAAAAGTTGTTTTTTTCCCCAAAAAAAGTTACTCAAGTAAATGTAACTAGTTACTTTCCAAATCTGGATTTATAAATTTGAATATTGGCAGATTTTTTTCTGCTCAGAAAGTAGAAAAACTATTTTGTTTTCCATATTTTTGAACGTGTTCTGAGAACAGCATCTTCAGGTTGGAAGGCCTCCTGACCATCACCCTAATCTGCAGCTTATCTCAGAGATTTTTATCAGGCTGAGGACTCAAAGTCGCTACTAGAGTAAAAAATATTTGTTTCTGCTTATTATAAAAGGTTAGTTGTAAAAAGATGAAAAGATGTGTTGTACTTAACGTTTCCAATAGCAAAAAAAAATTATGTTTGCTTTATCTTTTTTCTTCTTGGCCCATGAGTCCTTTTGACTTGATATGTGACAGAATGATTCATCCTTCAACTTGTTAATTCGCATAATAAATTCATACTTTCACTGTTAACATCTCTTTCCAGATTGCATCTAAATGTGTTGCAGGAAAACAAAGCGTCGCTGAAACTCTGGGTCTCCAGTTTGAGGCCCAGAGGGAGAAAAAAAGAGACTATTTGGATCATATTCAACGGTGAAATCCCTGAAGCTCATAGTTAGATAAATATGTGTTTGGAGAAGGATTAAGTCAGGTCACAGAGCACCAGCAGCTTGCGCAGCGGGCGCAGATGAGCTGGCGTAAATGATGGCATTAGAGTTATAAAAGTTCCAGTGTGTAACATTTAGGATGATCTATGGCAGAGAAGCACGTTGATATTTTCAGCTGAGATTTCATTAATGTGGAATCGCGGGACAAACTTAGGCTGAGCGATTAAGACCCAGAGAAAACGCAGGGCTGGGCGATCTGGACCAACAACGATCACAATATTTATTATCGTTATGATAGAGATGGAATTCAAAAATCTATTTATTGCTCATTTTTTAGGTTAATAAATGGCACAGCAAACAAATACCGCTTTTAAAAACATCCCATTTGAAATCCAAGTTTACTGATGTTAACTGATGGAAGAAACAGTGAAGGAAAGAGTGAAAATTACTTTTAGTTTGTCAGTTACATTTTTTAGAGTCATTATCAGGATGAAAATCTAAATTTTGATGATTCATGCCCAGCACTGCTTTCAGTTATCTCACTGAAATTAATTTTCTGAAATCTCGTCCAGACATTGAAGATCCGGGTGATTTTTTTTGTGCACTAATGTAAGTGATGCTGATTAAAGTTATACAGGGTGGGCCATAAGTTTCCATACATAAAATAAACATTTTATATTGGACCAGCGTTTTTATTTTTGTGGGACTCTGAAATCGCTGCAAGTCTTGGACCTCTTCCTGTCTGATCTGCAGCATTTCCAGTTTCTGAAACTTGCAAACAGGTTTTTAGTGACGCCGGTTCCATGTTTCCTGTTAAAGTTTCGTGCAGCCATTCGACTGCTTCCCGATCCAGCCGTCAGGATCATTTCAATTCTTTGCTCTTTTGCCAAACGAATCTTCTTGGGTACCAGAAATATAAAAGAAAAGTAGATTTTACATTCTCCTATGTATGGAAATTTACGGCCCACCCTGTGTTAATAGAAAATCTAAAATTAAGAGTTTAGTTTCAGGAGTGCAAAAGCTGTTTAGTAAAGCTTTAGACTGTCGGTTTTAAATTGGACCATTGCTCACCAGGAGGTCATTTAATCACTCCTAAAGCAAATGTGGATCAAAACTGAGGAGCTTTAAAACTTCATCACGTTGCATTCAACCATATAAAAACCCCAAATCATTCGCTATAGGCGATGGCTCCTCCCATCCTTTAATTGCTATCAATTAAGTGCCATCTGGACTGGGTTTAATTACACCAAACAAAGCTGCTCCATCTTCTTTTACAAGCAAAATTCACTTTTCAGGAGAAAAATAATGACAATACATTAATTTATTAGAAATTTATATGAACTGTAGACGGGTCCATTTTTGGTTTAGACAACAAACAAGCAGATTTAAATCTTTTTGTTGAGATTCTACAGAAGTTATGGCGTGAACAGACATTTCTCTGCTGCTAAACTGCTGCTGTGCACTGCCAGTCAGCTGGCTGAAAGGACATAAGTATTTCCCTTAGTGCTGCTGCTAACAATTATTTTAGCATTTGATTATTCTGACGATTAATTGGATAATAAAAAAAACATGTCACATTCTGCAGATATTTCATTTACATATTTAAGCTTATTTATGCAATATTATAAATACATTATGCAATAATTCAATAGGTTATTTAAAAATGTTTGTGATTAATCTGAAAATGTCGGCGATTTCAGACATTTTTATTATTTATAGTAGATAAGTTATTTATTATTTATAAGTTAGGCAGGAATGAGATGAGAGCAAGTTCAAAGGTTGCGGTTTGTTCATTGTTGTCATAGCAACTCCAGAGCAACTTCCTGCCTGCCAAGATGGCTGACGGACACAAAGGTCACAGCAGCGTGACGTCACACCAGAACTAAGCACTGACCCACCTGTCCTTCCCCGTCTCCTTCTTGAACAACTCGTCAAACTGCAGCATCTTCTGCCAGGAGATGATGTAGACCTTGAGCTTGGGCAGCACCTGGTTCATCAGCCGCAGGTTGTTGTACACCAGGCCTTTCCCGTCCCGCCTCATGTAGTTGCTGGGGCCCCAGAAGATGAACACCGTGTCCTGGCTGGCGTTGAGCAGCTCGTGGCGGCTGCGCAGCACCCGCTGCATGCTGGAGTGGGCGATGACTCGCAGGGAGGTGCGGCGGCCGACGTCCTGGCCGAACGCGCCGGCGGTGGGGGCGTCGTTCATGCGGATGACGCACTCGGCCCGGTCGATCTCCTCTCCCCGGCGTCCGCCGATGAGATGGCCGGAGCTGGTGATCAGAGAGCAGGTGTGGCAGTGCATCCTGAGAGGCTGCAGGAAAGAAGAGGAATTCCCTTAGATATAAAGGCAGGTTTTATCACAGACTCGTAAAATCACACAAAAGGTCAATCAGTCATAAAAGAAAGATAATACATAAAAAAAACAAGAAAAAGACGCCCAACCAATGTTTCCAAAATACATATCTTACAAGAATATGGTCAAAAGTGACATATTATGAATCTTTCACCAGGTTAGGATGAATTTATGGGCTATACGAAACATGTTTGTTACATTTTATTTTACATAAAATCATTCTTAATCAAATTTCTGTTCTGCCTTTTTTAAGCAGTTTTTGGGCCTCTGTCACTTTAAATCTGCTGGCCACGCCCACTCCAACTCAACGGTTACACTTTCACATAGAAATAGCTGCAAACAGATGTGCAATTCTACAACCGTACGTCTTTGAAAAGCAGAAGTAGGGCCTCCTGCACAACCAACAAGAGTACAGCAAGTGGCTTCTGGATGGTTAGTCAACAACAAAACACAGCGATTAAACCAGCTGACCAAAGAAGCTGGAGCTGGACTGCTAGGAAACGGGCTGGGCTTTGCTGGGGTTGCTAGGTAACGGTGCAGCGCCTTCTGACTTGTGACATTACCTTTGGAAGGTTTTTGAAACAGATCCAAAAAACACCCAAAAACATTAAGTTACTGGCAAAAACAAGATGGGTAGTCTTTGTTTTAAGACTGTTTTTAGAAGCAGTTGAGACCCAAATAAAAGTACAAAAAAAGTCCAAAATGTGAGTTTTGCACATTAGATGCGTTATAATGATTTCATTATTACTTGTTTACTCTGCAAATAAATTTATAGATAAGATTTCAGTCATCATAGGACTGAGACCAAACAGTTGTCTGGGTTCTTGGGTTTTTTTAAATAATAAAAGTCTTGGTTTTTAAGCCACTTTCAGTCTCTACAGTTTAGATTTTTTTAAAATTGGACCGTTGTGTCCGTACGCAGGGAGGTGCAACATGATCCGAAAAATTTCAATTTAACTTAATCAGAACAATAAACAAACTTCCAAAGGATATTCAAACTTGACGGTAACAATAAATGGGTTTTTATTTTGATTTTTCTCTACATTCAAATAAAAAAAAATCCACCCATTTTACTGGTTTTTGTGTGAGTTAAACATGTGAGTTTGTGAAGAAGGCACATAAAAAAAAAAAAACAACACTTTGGAGAACTTTGGCGAATCGCCTCGCTGCGGTTTGAAGCAGAAATGCTTTGTTGACAAACAGATAGCGACTCAGCCTCCAGGGCATGTGTAGCTTGTCATATTGCTTTGCGAGCGCTGGAGGCCCCGGGGTCTCACAGAGGATTCACCTTAAATCGCGCTTCCTTTCACACACAGAGCAGGAATGTGTGTGTTTACCCCCAAACCCTCTCATCCCGGTGCTGATTCAAATATGAAGAGAGCAGAAAACATCCAACGCAGGAAAGTTTAAATCATTACATGTATGACGGCACAGTTTGAATAGAGAAACAACACTGGAACAAACATTTATTTAGTGAAAAGTACAAATAAAACACATTTTGCATAATCGTGTACCAGATTCAGCTGCAATGTATTTTTAAATGTTCTTTTCAGATGTTTATATAAAACATTATATTAATGTCAACATTTTCCACAGCTTTAATAAATTACGGCTGAACAATAACAAAGCACGGATTCGAATCCTTCCCTGATTATAGTTGACAGAACAAACAGTTTTCCATCATTTCCATTAACTTTGGTGTTTTTATCAGTAAATCTGTAAAACTTCTGGAACATACGGAGGTGAAAGTCGTTCCGTGGCTAAAGTTGCATTTTACCAAGAAGAGTGATAATAATTTAATTATTATATTGAAATATTTTTGCCCAAGAATAAGGAGGTTTATCAGCGCTGTTAAAATTAGTGTATTTTGCAAAATACTATTTATTGCATCATACAGTAGAAGCATAAGCAGCGTTTAAGAGCCAAACGTAAAGATAAAAAACATGAATTTACAATTAATATTATATTCTGACTTTGTTTTGGTAATACCGTGACTTTATTCCTATATTATGATTTTATTCTTGTAATTTTCTATGAAGAGTATTTCCTCTGTTGTGCCGTATGCAGATGATTTTTCTGTGTTTATTATTGCTCGTAATGTGTTGCCATATAAGTTCATTCCTTTGTGTTTAGTTTCTTCTGTTCTTTGCACATCTATTTCTTCTAGATCTGTTTTAGCCTTTTCCTCTCGGTTTGTAGGTAATTTTAGTAATTAGTTTTGAGTTATTTAGTCTTCTGCGGTTTACCTCCCGTTTCCTCCTCTGATTTGGTTCAGGATTTCAGCTCCTGGTTTTTATATTTCCTTGTTGGATTCTGTTTCATTAATCCATGTCTTGTTCAGCTTGTAAATTTCCTCTTTTTTTCTTTAAACCTGCAACATGCTAATCCTAAGCTACATTACAGACTCCTGTGTTTCAGTGGTTATCGTCATATTAAAGCCCCAATATTTGTTTTTTAGTACCAAATATCATTTTTTGTGTGTATTGTCTTTGCCTTTCACAGAGTCTCGGCTGCAGAGTGAGTTTTAATCTTTCATGTTTCAGAGAACTAAATGTCCTTCACACCCTCTGATGCGTCGCAGAAAGTTTCCGCTGATTGCCAGTCTGTTCCTCAGATTGTGAAAGTCGTTTGCTGCCTGTTGAGTCACCTGATTAATGGACCTGTGGTTCTGTCTGCACCGCCTGATTACTGATGCAGCTGCTGGTTTTTAGTTGGTCTGTAATCTTCCTGTTTGCGTTTGAACATTTAGAGTCTGACCTAAGCAAAAAGGAAATTAACCTTTACCAGGAATGACCTTCGAATCTGATTTATACATGTGTTAAATGGCACATTGGGAGAAAATATAAAAAAATTAATCAACAAAATAATGAGAACAAAGTGATAATACTTTTAAAAAAAAAGTTAATATGAGAATAAAGACATAATATTAGAATTAAGTTGTGATTTTAGGAGAATAAAGTCAAGAATAAAATTAATATAATGTGAGAATGAAGTCAAAATATTTCACAAAGAGAATAAAGATAATATTACACAAATTAAGCCAAAACATTACGAGAATTGAGTCGTGATATTTGGAGAATGAAGTTGAAATATTGCAAGAATAAAAATGTAATATGATAGGAAAGTCCTAATATTTCAAAAATAAAGTTAATATGAAGATAGAGACATAATATTATGAGACTTAAGTTATTATATTATTAGAATTAAATGTAAATATTGCCAGAATAAAGTGAGAAAAGTCATTCGAGAATAAAATACTAAGAGAATTCAATTATAATATGAGAATAAAGTTCAAATTATACCAGAATAAAGTCAAAACGTTATGAGAGTGAAATTCTAATATTATAAAGTCGAATGAGAACAAAGTATAAATATTACAATAATGGTCATAATATTTCAAGAAAAATGTTAATATGATTATTTTTCTCTTATATTTTATTTATTTTTAGTTTGTCCCTAATACTCTGTCGTATAAAACCGTTGCTACTTTAGCCATTGGAGTTTCATTGAATAGTTTTATAATCAGAAGTTTTACGGTTTGTTTTTTGTTTTGAATGGGATCTAATTTGGCATTTTGCTCGCTTTGCCTTTTTTACACCCACTTTTTCCCTCCGATTCCATCTTGTGTGTTTTTACATGAAATTTTCATAAAGTGTGTGGCCTCTTTTTCTCCTCTGCATGCACATAAATCATTATCCCGGCCCTATTTATGTATGTCAAGCTGCTCTACATTGTGTTGGTATGTTTGAGGCTACCACAGGTTCTGCTTAGCATGAGTGCACATGTCTGGGGGTGGTTTTTTTTTTTCCTCCTGCTTCTGCTCAGACCTCCACCCTGAAAAGCAATGATATGCAAGCCGGAGCCTTTTAATGTGCCCTGAAATATCACCCCACCAGAAACTCGGCAGCTATTTACATTCCTACACCTCCACCAATTTCCATTTCCTTGGCATTAACAAAAACAAATGATTATGGCGGCAGCAGATGTACGATACGGGGGATGTGCCATTATCGTTTTCATGCCCCGACTTTGACGTGGGGAAGATTAGCAGACCGGCGTCGTTAATGAAACCTGAGAGGAAGGCAGAGGTAAGAAAGAAGTGATGAAAGGAGGAAATGAAAAGAAGGACAGAGGAGGAAGAGGCACAGGGAGGAAGTGAGAGCAACCCTGCTGCTGTGATGTTTGATGAAACGTGGAGCTAATGAGGTCCTGGTGGTCTCCATCATCGCCGGCAGCAGCAGACGCGCCGCCTCCCTCGCGCCCTTCCCTCCCTCACCTCCCGGCTCCTTGACAGTCAATCAGGGCGCCGCGCCGTGACATCACTGCAGCAGGTCAGAAATCCCATTTTTACCACAGAGCCTCTAAGTGGCTCTGCACACCTCGTTCCTTGGCTCCTTTGTTTCAGGGAGAATTAAAGTCGCATCGCTGCCTCATCCAGCTCCAGCCTCTTCAGAGCTTTGATCAGCCTGAGAGCGGAGCAGGACTCAAAGATCCGAACGAACGATTCCCGTTCCGAACTCCACGGGATTCAACGTCGACAAAAGATGGAGCGAAAAACTGTGGGGTGCATCACAAAACAAATGATCGCAAACTGAAGATCATTTTGCCCAAATTAAATAAAGAAAAACAGAAATTAATAGGACTAACTAACTAAAACATGCTGAAATTATGAGTTAAATACTCATTTTGTTGTTTATGAATCTATTTATTGCCCTTTTGAACTGAAGTGAAATGGATTTTATTTCCCCGCACACCCAGTTCACGTCTTCACTCCTCATCAAACGTTCGACACAAAACGGCGACAGCAAAAGTTGTTCAACAATAATTTAATCCATTTGTTGAATTAATTATTTTCTGCTGAAAATAATGCAAACGCAATCACAAACTTTGACGTTTTTGAATTCTGCACACAAAAATGAAAAACTTATTAGTTACTAAAATAACTAATAAAATCTAAAACTAAAATTATCTAACTACTAAAACCTAATTAAAGTAACTCGTAACTGAATTAACCCAACAAAGTCACCTGGTTTGCATTCACTGCATAAACCAAAATACTTTTGGTCGAATTTCTAATGCAAACATTTAACACTTGAAACAAAACAACTTAAAAGTAACTTTTCAGCAAGATACAAAAACTTGCTTGAAGTAAATAATTCCTTAATATTGACTAAAAGGTTCTACTTTCACTTATAAGACAGATGTTATGTAGTTTACCACCATGAGAGGGTGAATGGCTGTAATGTAAAGTGCTTTGGAGTCCTCAGACTTGGCAAAGTCTGTGCAGAACATTTACTATTTGCCTATTAAATACTAAAGCACAAGGAATCATCGTCTTAATCCCAAAAACGACGATAAATCCAAATCCAGCAGGACAACCAAACTCAAAGCATAAAGGACGTGTAATAACGGCCTAGTCAAAGTCCTAAATAGAGCCAACAGTTCATTTGTGAAGAAAATGTAAAATATTTTCAGTTTTGTCCAGATGTAAGTCAAATATCTTGCAGTGGAAGTTTGTTTAACAACCAACGTCTCAGTGGAAATCCAGACTAAACTCACATTTCTCTGATTTTAATTTGTCAAAAACAAAAAACATTTGTTGTAACAAACTTTTTTTTAAAAACAAATGCTGCACTTTTTCTCAGTTTATCACCATGTTGGCTGTGTGTTGCATCCAATCACTTTGTGATTGTGTTAAGTTGGTAAAAGCACCAACTTAATTCATCAAACCCAAACAGAAACACTTTATTGTTTGCTGACGGTGGGAGTGTTAAAACCTTTGCAAAGCGCTTCAAGTCGATGCAGAACTCCTCTGAGTCGGGTTAATCAGAACCAGAACCAGATTCCCTCTTTTTGACCGAACGTACGACTCAAATCGAATTTATTCTCAAAATCCCCTGATGAAAACATTGCTCCGTTTAATAATTCATACAATAAATGGTTTATAATTCAAGACACATTCATCATTTATGTATTCAATATCACCGGCTTTGTTCCTCCTTACTGAGCAAAATACCTTTGCTCATAATTAAAAGATTCGCTGCATTTAAAGTTTTCTCCCCCATGAACCGTGTCTGGTTGTTCCCTGATCAAAGCCGTGATTATCAATGCAACCCCGGCCTAAATAATGGATTCTGATTACGGCTGGCTTCTTTTGTCGTACTGGAGGTTAAAATCCACACGGAGGAGAAGAAATCCAGGAAAAGAGCTGCTCTACTTTAAACCTCTGCAGGAAAGAATGATCTGAAGTCTGAAACCAAGATCCATCTGATATCCACTCGCACATTAGTTTAATTCTTATCCGCTCCATCCTCTCTGCTACTCACAGATATGTTTTAGATTTTAACAACCCTGAATTTATCTGAGCAATATCCCGACTTCAAGATTTGTATCCAACATTAAACTGTGTGATAAAAAGCATGAAAAGCATTTTAACAGATTACATCTGCATCTCGCAGCCTGTTCCTCTTGTTAGATGTTTATCAGCGTAAACAGTTTCCCTGTTTGAACATCTGACAGGATTTCAGTTTAAGAACTTTTCCAAGCCAGAATAAATACACATTCTTTCTTTTCTTTAACATTTATAAGGCAGAACATTTTTATTTAATCTCCTTTCGAAGCTCATTAAACTTTCTGGGAAAGTTTTTGAGTCCAACTTTTGTCCGGATGTCCTTCTATTCAACTGAATTACAGAAAATCCGTATTGGACATTTTCTACTTAATAAGGATTTTAAATTAAGCTGCTGCTGATGGAGATGTTATATACCGAATTTGGCTTGAAATATAGTTGAACCGACTGATTCAATTAACTGATCTGCACCTTATTATAAAAACACCCAGCCTGTACTTAAAACATAGATTAGTTGCAATGAGCTTCACAAAAGTACATTAAAAGTTTTTTAGAGTGTCCTGCCCATTTATAGTTTATTTTTGTCTTGATAATAAAGTTTTTTTTCACCAGATTAAAGTGGATTTAAACAATTAGCAACACAAATTTTAAACAATACAGACGTTTCTCTGCTCCAGGAAAGAATCCAGTTGTTAGATGTGTGTCTGACTTGCATAATCAGGTATTTACACAAAAGTAGAAATACATACATATGGGAAGAGAAGTGACAGCGGAGGCACATCAGTTATCATAAAATACGAGAAACAAAACTGCATTTCCTGTGGAAGTGCAGAGCGAATGCTGCACGCCGAATGTTTTTTGTGAAAACTGCAGAAACATTTGAAGTCAAAAATGTGAGAAATTGGCAGAAACAGCAGAAAAAAGAAGCTAAGCGTGAATCGGAAAACTGTTAAAGAGGAATGAGAAACCTTCAGGTCAATGTAAAAACATCAACAATTGGTGCAAAACTTTGCTAAAACTGCAAGACAGCACAGAGCAGTGAGAGGGATTTAGTGAGTGTTTTTCAGCTAATATGCAAAAGGTTGTTAATCATCATGTTTCAAATCGAGTTACTATTAAGTCACAACTGACCTCGTTACCTAGCAACCCCAGCAAAGCTCCAGCATGTTTTGTCAACTGGTTTCACTGCTGTACAATGGCTGCTGGAAAAGACAAGTGTTTTGTTGTTGACTTAACATCCAGAAACCACTGGATGTTGCTGCCTTCTTGTTGGTTGTGCAGGAGGCTCTACTAATGCTTTTCAGAGATGTACGGTTGTGTAATCGCATATCTCCTTGCAGCCATTTTCATGTGCGAGTGTAAACGTTGAGTTTGCGGGACGTGGCCGGCAGCATGTCATCTGAAACGCCTCAAACAGGCAGAACTGACCAAACTAAAATCTCATAATCCAAGAATGATTTTGTGCAAAAAGCTGTAATGAATATGTTTTTCATATAGACCTTTTCTAACCTGTTCAAGGAATCCTAATGGTCAGACATGGACTTTGTAAACAAATAAACCTGAAAGCTGCAAACGTTCACTGTTCTGGTAGCAAAATGTGATGCATCTGAGGAGTTTAAAAACGGCGATGAAAACACCAAACATCCTCTTTTCAGTGCTGGAGGGACATTTTAGCCGCATCCTGACCTTCAGTGAGACATAAATAATTAGCTCAGCGCCTGCACATATTAAACCATACGTGTAAAGAGTTACATTTGAGAGACATTTTAGGGTTTTAATGGTTTTTTTACACAAACAGTGAAAACTGCAGCGTTGATATTTTCACCAGTAGATTTAACCTCCATGTAGCGTTAGATAATAACATTCCTCCTCCTGGAGGAGCCACTTCATGCTATGAAGGGTTAGCCTTAACTTTAAAGATGTGTTGCATTTCCCTCAAATCTTCCAACACTGCAGCAAGCAAACACGCAGGATCTTTAGTCATCAAAATGTTGAAAACATCATTTTTTTTGGTTTGCTTTTCATTTGGTAAACTGCATTAAGACCTTTAATGCTTTAACTGCTTGAGCTCTTTGCAAAAGCATCTCTTAACCACTAAGAAATGGAAGATATTGGGATCATTTTCAGACTTTTAGCATGAAGAATTAATTAAAAACTAGCATATAAGCAGCCAACACGAGTCTGAATTATATTTTTTCTTTAGAAATAAGTAAAAGAAAAATAAAACTCAAATGAAAAACTGTATTTCTTAAACCCCTTTTAGTATTTCAACTGGAATTTAATGGAAATATATGTTATTTTAAATTAATTCAACAATTAGTGAACACAAAACAAACATTGTAGACTATCAAACAGAGATATTGAGCTACAAAATAACAATCAACTAAACAAACCAAAGAAAACTACCAAAAAGGAAGCAAACATTAAGATAAATACATTTAGGACAAAACAACTAATTTAATGAACATATGTGGGAGAGGAAACTTTTTTTTTAAACTTTGACAGTTATTTTCTGATTTTTATTAATTGTTTTTCTCTTCTTCAACATTCCTTTTCAATTAAATAAGTAAACAACTGAAGGATAACGAAAGAACATGTTTGTGACCTTATTAGTGGATTAGAAATTAGAAATATTTTAAGAACAAAACCACAAGACTTTCCTCAGAAAAATGTTTTAGCCCTAAAGAAAAAAAGATTCTTGGTAAATTTTCTTCCAGAGGATATTTGTTAGTAACGTTGGAGCAAAAACATTTTTCATTTCCCTCATTTAATTTCACAGTTAAACACAAAATAAACACAAAATCAGATATATTTGCACAATATATCTGGTGCATGTATTGTAGTACACAAAAGTAGCTTTCAGCAAGATATTGATAGTTTATTAACATTTATGAAAAAGTCCTAATTTCACTGGCTGATTATTTAACTTCTAACATGGAAAAAATACTTTTTGTCTTATTTCAAAGGTACCAAGATATTTGAAATGGAAACGAGACAAAAATATTTTAGGAAATAGAAATAATTTAAATAATTGTAACCTGAAGCCAGAGAAGTTTGGTCTTTTTTGTGTTGCACAGACTAAAAATAAAAGTAAAGATATTGTCGCAGCGTCATGAAGCATTACTCCTGCCTTCAGATGATGGGTGACCTTGTCCCACTTGTCCCTCTCTCCCTGTTCCTGCCCTGGTTTCACGAAAAGCCAATCCATCCATCAGCTGCGGCCTATAAAGACATAGAGTCCCCAAAACAAAATGCAGACCAACAACAAGAAGCCGCGTCTTTTATCTTATCCTCCTGCTGGAGCAGAGACCCCGACGGCCTCCCCTCCGCTCCGACTGCTGCTTCTTTATTCTGCTGGCATCTGAACCCTTATCTGCTTCCTCTGGGCTTGTCCTTCACAGCGCCGCAGGAGCCATCACTGTCTGACTTCCCACCTGACTTCCTGACCGCTTTCTGAGCTGGATGGATTAACCTTAAGAGACAGAGAAGGAGATGGAAGCGAGAGGAAACTCGGCCCAGACCACCTGAGGAGGCGGTGAGATGGAGACGGAGGCTGTTTATCGATTAACAGAATTAAACACCATGTTCACCAGAGAAAATGTTCGTTTTCTTGCAGAAGTCCCAGCTTATCGTGCTTTAGCCGCCAGACCTTCTTAATCATGGGGCCCAATGTGTGGTCCGGGGGCCCTTTGGGGTCCTTTAAATGGTTTTGTTCTGCATCCCCAGAACCAGAACCAAACAAGAAGAAGCAGAATTCAGTTGAAAAACAGCAGAAATTCTGATCTGAACCTTCAGAGTCACATGAAGACGGTTACAAAGTCGGCCTTCTGTCACCTGCAGAACATCGTTTAGATCAACGTCAAAACAACCGATGTGCTCGTTTGCTTGTCAATAACCGGGCAGCTGGCAGCATGATATCACTTTTATTTAGTTGACTTCGGTCACAGTCAGCTGAGCCAACAGACAAGATACAAACCAAACTTAATTTTTAACGTTTAATGAGGAAAGCTACAGCGCTTTCAAAAGCAGGAGGTGGACTATAGTGCAGAGAATTCTGGGTAAACACAACCAAAGCAAAAAAACATTCGCCTTTTGTGCTACGAACAAAAACAACAAACACAAAAAATAAATCTTACTCCTGCTAAACTTTGGCGGTTCTCATTTCTCGTCCATTTCAAACACCAGCAGGATTTCCTGCATTCTTGTTTCCATTTTGTTGAAAATTAAAGCTGTATTTCTTTAATAAGTAAAGCAGCCCAAAGAAAATGAACATTTAAATTTGATGGTTCCTCTTGTCAGAACAGAAACGGAGGTTTTTAGCTTCTCTGCTCCGAACTCATGGAGCCGTTTGCAATCAGAGCTTAAACAAACGTCGTCTGAAAGCTTTTAAGATGTTTGGTTTGAGTGCATTTCTATGTTTATCGGGACAAAATGTTGTAACTGCATGTTTCTGTTTGCTATTCTTGGCCAGATATTTTGATTTCAATGCGACAAATGAGGTTAAATTAAGGCTATTTCTGGCTTTACTGTTAACCAAGATTTCTTTAAGAGTCTGCAGCTCTTTGGAAAGTCCAGGAGATCATTGAAAACTCAGGTTTGTATCTTAATATCCAGGGTGTTATGACTCACACTGCTGGCATTATTGAGTGACATTTAGACTCTGTGTGTATAGGAGTTGGTAATTAAACAACAGGGAGGAATGAAATCCTGGGAGAAATTGTATAATCACAGATTAGCACTGCGTGATTTGTACATAAAAAAAGAGTGAGCAGCTCTGATTATCTTCATGGTCAGAGTCATGTGGTGCCCAAGGGTAACACGGGTAATAATTGGTGGTTAAAACTCACATGGGTCTTCAGGGGGAATGAAATCAGCTTTAATTCCTCAGCCGAGTCGCCGTTCCTCCTCCAACGCTGGAGGAACAGACGCTCTGACTGCGGTGAAACATTTCGCCTGACGTTCCCCCTCAGAGCAGAGAAATAGCATTCGAGTGTTATTGATTTTATGTGGGTAAATGCTGTCGAGCGAGGGCTTAGCAAAGGATGCTGGGTCTTGGAGGATGTGAGACGGAGGATCCGGCCTGCAAATGTGAGCATTGAGAGGCAGCCGTCATCACCCTTCCCAGCGGGGGGCGGCGTCTCGCTGTCTGGTTTCGCCCGGAGACGCAGCGGAGGAGAAAATGTTTCCAGCCTCCTCAGAGCTGACCTTTAGGCTCATCAATGGAGGCTTTGTTTTCTGCGCTCTCCTCAGGCGGTTTCTAACATCTCTGAGCTCAATACAAAATAAAAAACAAAAAGTTTTCAGAGAAATAAATAAAACTGGGAGGCATTTTTATTACTCTCTTCAAAGTCAAAAGTTCACAAGCACAAAGATTTTGACGGGGCGGTGTCGTGTTTTCACAGCACATTTTGAAATAAAATGTTACTATCCAGCAATGTTAATGTTTTAACTCAGGAAGAGTTCAGAAATCAATATTTGGTGGAATAACCAGGAGGTTCAGAGCAGTGGGCTCTCAGTTTTTCCCCCAGAGCTGTATAGCAAATACAACTTACAAAAAGTTATACTTTGTAATTTATTGTCTTGAAATTGGGCTTCTGTCTCTTTAAATGCTTCTGCTCTTTCCGAACACATCGTTTTTACCAGAGTTTAACTGAAAAGCAGCTCAGAGAAGCTTGCTAATTGCTGCTGGCTAGTCTGAAGGAGCAGAGTGGGGGTCACAGAGGAGGGCTGCTTTCTGAGTTCGAAAACCTCGAAGACAACTTCCTTCTTCAGAAAATGTAAATAAAAATGAAGTAGTGTCATATTTGAGCAGTTATAGGATTTTTCTTTTGTCTTCAGTAAAAAACCAGGAGTCGTTCCCCCTCTAACGCCAGGCTAACACATTTGTTCTGGTTTTATTTACCCAGAATACCTTGCGCTATAGACCACTTCCTGTTTTTGAAGCGGTCTCCGATCCGCTTGGAGTTCACATATTCAAACCGCACCAGAATTCACTTCTACTGAACCGAGACCCGAGTTTGTAGCCAGAGTTTGGTTTTTCGGTCCGCATCAGAGTTCGGTCGTGTATTCACATCTGCCCAAAAGAACCGGACTTTCCAGACAGTCGAACCGGTTCGGTTAAAGCGGACTAAACTGCTCTACTAATGTTTTCATTGCAAAACTTTCCTTTCTTGCAGTTTATAACAGAAGATGAGCAGAAGGAGAAACAGTAAAGTGAGAGGGAGTAAAAACTACCAATGGCAGGAGGTGGAACGACATCAGCGACCAATTAGGGATGAAATCCAAACATCTGCTGGGGAAGCCGCAGATGTTACAGTAAGCCGAGGATTTGAGCCTAAAGTGGCGCGTTTAGATAAGAGTCAGACCTTAACGCGTTGTGCTGACACACTCAGGCGGGTTGAACGCTGCAGGGCAGAGGCAGCGGAGCAGGGCTTGTTTGGAGCTGTTTGTCTGGGATGTACGTTTGACCAGTCATTAGGGAGAGCCGAGTGGGAAGTAGGCCGAGAGCTAATGAAGACGAGGAGAGGAGGAGGATGAAGAGGAGGGAGTGGATATCAAAACTGAGGCAATTAGGGATTCTGGCGGTCAGCAGTCATACTGCAGGTTGACAGCTCCTGCCGCTCCGGCGCTCCGGTCTTAATTAGGGCCCAGTTTTCCGCGAGAATCCCGCCGGCAGACATCTTTGATGGAGGGCAATTATCTCCTTCAGGGGGAGAAAAACAACAACGACTGACTTAAAAGGAAAATAATGAAAACTCACTGATAAAGAGTGGGGCTTTTGATAGGCGACATGGCTGATGATCTTGTTAAGGGGGACTGGTTAAAGTAAAAGCTAATATCATCCCGAGCGTTTGAAGCAGAGGAGTTGGCTGCGCTCTGATCTTCAAAGCTAGCAGCATTGTGAAAGGAGTCCTTCAGTGCAAGTGCGTGAGGACAAAGAAGTTCAGCAAAGCTGCAGAGTGGATATCTAATGGTGCACCTGCGTGGACAAGCCTCCAACCTCAGCTGGAAGACGCAACCTGAAAACGCTTAGTAACAACATTTTTGCTCTTTTAATTTTAAATCAACGAGCAACTGTTGCTGTTTTAATTGGTAAAACGGCAGAAAACAGAGCAAAGGAGGACCCTGAATGAGATAAACATGCAGATTTGAGCAGAGCTTTAAAAGGATTTGGTTTTCATCAGCCTTAAATATAAACAAACCAAAGGTCTGATTAAATGAAAACAAGATAAGAAGGAGCGCTTCCTACATCTGAAGCAGCGTAAAGCTGCAGCATCGTTTCAACCAGCAGTAAACAGTCAAAGAAATCGGTTTTCTAACTAAACAAAATGTTGCCGAGCATAACAGCTGGTCCAAAGCCAGGAAATTGCACTATATGACCACAGGGCCCCATGCTCACCCAAAACGTGAACCGCGTCGCCATCTGTCAGGCGCGGGTAATTCTGTTTAATGCTGGGTTCGATTTGCCTCGCCTGGAGAACATGCAGCTAAAAATCCTGGCTTAAGAGTTAATCACAGCCGATCTCAGGGGCTCAGGAGAAAAGTCTCGGTGAGGCGGATCGGGTCGCTGCAGTAGCTTCAAACTCTGAAGACAAGCTGTTCTGCTGTGACTGAGGGAGTAGCTTGGACCTGCATGAAGTAGGCAGGAGGTTTAAGTTTGACAATTACGATCGGGATTGTTGGGTTTCGAAGTATTTCACACCTCTCAAGAATTTACAGCATAATGGCTGCTGGATTGAGGCTGTTTCATTCCTGATAGTCTGGTTGGTTCTGATTGGGGCAACAAACATTTGTTAAATTTTCACTGCACTCCAAAAACACAAAGTCTTAAAGCTTTTTTTGTCCATTTCTAGTGCAAATATGTTACTTACAGGCAACTTTTCAGGAAGATATAGGAGCTTATTTTAATAAATAATTCCCTAATATTAATGAAAAAGTTGTACCAGTGGAAGATTATCTCACTTATAACTAGTACTTTCTTTTTAATCAATTTTAAGGAATTATTGATTTAAATTTGCTTCCAAAAGCTACAATAACAATCCTTAGCTCTTTTTTTTTCCCAACAAATCTCCTGCAGATGAGTGTCGAATGTTTCTACATTAAATATTATTAACGTTATGTTAGCAATAATCCTGCAACATTTGCTGAAAAAAAAAAAAAAATCGCAGAGTTGAGTTGCAATAATAAAACATAACTAGAGAGGCACATCGATCCATTAGTTTGGAAGATTATAACATCCCACACTGCAAATATTATTCAAAGCAGCAAATTTATCTTCCAGCCTGACGATCAGAAGCAGAACACCGAGACTAACCTGCTCATTTTTCAAACTAATCCAACAAAATTGTGTGCTTGCAGCCAGGCAGAAGTGAGTGTTTTCTTTTTATTTTTTATTTTTGGCAAGGCCCTTGAGAACTGAATGATGTTTTATTTTCCTGCTCTGAATATTTTGACACTTTCTGAAAAGCATAAAGAAAAGCGCGACACTGAAAACTAAACTCCCACCAGAGCAAAGTTCAAATTAAATTCTTTGAAACACAGAAATGAAAAAGAATCGAGGTATTCAGCACATATTTGCTTAGATTAGCTGAAAATCTTCTGAAAATGTTCAAATCAGTCAACAGACAAAGTGATAAAATATTAGTGCCATTCTAAGAAGGTGTTACATTAAAATAGGATAAAGGATATCATGTTCCCACTCATTGTAAAGGTAGAAATCAACCTTCTGCTGCTGAATCCCAATGAGTTCTCCAAGCACCAATTAATCTGAAATAGTAATAAGTTTTCACCGTCTTAAAGGTATGGACTGACACTACCTTACTGGATCTGGCAGGGAGGAGATATTTTTAGCCTTTAGTTACTGACCCACCCAAAACAAATTGAACAGCAAGGTCAGTTTCTGTGTTTTTGCCGTCCCAGATCTGCCATAAAGATCTTGACCTCAGACGATAGGATTGTTTGTAATGGAGCGCGATTCTTTTCTCTTTTCCAGTGAAAAAATAGAAGAAGAAGAAAAGATAAACCTTAAATGCATAAAAAGGTGAAACTCCTGCGCTGCAAAATGAAAGGACAAAATGATTGTCATGTTTTCCACACGGTTTTCACAGCGTTCTGGACATGTGGGAACAAAAGATGCACCTTTGTTTTGTTACTTCTTATTGTATTATATTATAACAAGTATTAAGATTAATTAGCATAATCAGCTCTGAATCCATCCAAACCCTGAACAGGACGCACCATAATTTTCTCCAGCTCAGAAAACCTAAAATGACGAAAAAAGAATAAAATGTTCTCGTCTTGATTGTCTGCACTCAAAATCTTAAAGAAGTATTTTAGTTTAATTTCTAGTGTATCTTAGTACGATTGAAATAAGACAAAACTAGCGTAGAAGAAACAGTGAGACATAGGAGCCTGTTTTAAGTCAATAATATTGATGAAAAACTACGAGTCAAACTGTCAGATTATTTCATTTATAACGAGACATTTTTCAAACGTTATAAGGAAAATAATGTTATTGATTTAAATCAAGCCAAGTTCGTTCTGACTTATTTCAATTGAATATGTTTGCAGTAGAAAATCGACCAAAAATACTTTTTGTGTTTTTGCAGTGTTATGATTTCTCGGTTGGAAACTTAAACAATAAAACTGATAAATTATTCGGGGGAGGGGATTTAGGTTGTGACGAATCATAGATAAAAGACGGCGTTTAAATATAATTAGTGTAAAGAGTTTTCTGGCGTTTAGGAAATAGAAATAATTTAGTAATTCTAACTGATCTAAAACAAGAAAAGTTTAGTCTGATTTAACTTCAGATGTGGTGAAGGTAAATACACTCTGTTCAAGCCGCTGCCTCCTTCCCTTTGAGTTACGACTAACAGATAAGTTTGGTTGTTATCGTCGTCCACGCTCTCTAAAAGCCCTGCGAAGTCCGTTACTCAGAAACACCCTTGAACTTAAAAAACACCTTTGAAGCTCACGTGCAGCCGGGTTCTGCCCCGAAGGCAGGACTCTGTGTCATTAAACCCAACTCTCCTCTGAGCCGCTGCAGAAAGGTGAAAAGAACAAAGCGCCGGCTTGTTTCTGCTCCTTTTTTCCACCAGATAAAACCCAAACTGCCTCCCGTTTCTCCACCCCATACCAGGCAGGCAATCATAAAGACAAGAAACGCCTCCCCCCACTGTGAGTTCATATTCTAATCAACTGGAAGGAGAGGACCCAGGCTTCCTGCTGGAGTGTGCAGGCTTGCACTCGGTTGCAACACACACTCCCTCTGCCTTAATTGACTCCATATCAGCCAGCTAGCCACTGGTGCAGACTGTACAATGATGCAGACACTGCTTATCCCTATAACTTCCACCCAGATGGAGGAGCGGAGAGATAACTGCAGCGAGGACCACACAGACACTGAGGAAAAAAAAGAAAAGAATTGCCTTGGCATGAATACAAAAGATGAGCTTCAGTTTACCAGGTCAGAGAACCTCTTCCGGTTCTCCTGCTCAGAAATTGCGGCAGTAGGTGGCAGGCGGAGAGAGAAAAGTTGGAGGGACTTTAGGAGGGAGAGTGGTTACAGGCGGAGGCGGGTTGGGGAGGGGGAAGAGAATGAAAGGCAATCTGATAGATGGAAAAGAGGAGCGGCGAAGAGGAGTGGCTGCTGGAGACAGAAGCACTTTGGAGACCAGGGAAATGTAGGGCAGCAGAAACACGGAGGGATTCCAGGAGCGATCAGCGATGGGCAACAGTTGGAAATGAGGAGGAGATTTCTGTATCACTGTAACCGGAGTGGAGCGGCGGAGCCGAACTGAATCAGGAATTAAAACAATGACCAAGAATCAACCGGGTCGAAATTAAACACATAATATTCACAAAGCACAGCGAAGAAGAGGATCAACGCAAATATGTCCAAGGATAATGAGTTATTATTACCATCATTAGTAGATTATTGTTGTTAATTCACAATCATTAGTTTTTTTTTAATTGTTTTTGTTTGACATATTATGAGGGAGTATTAGGCCCAGTTGTGATATTACGACTTTATTCTCAAAATATTACTTTCTGTTAAAATTGTATGACTTCATTCTTTAAATTTACAACCGTCATCATTACTGTTATTTTAAGAATTGGCCAATTTTCCTGTTCTGTTATGAGAGGCAGTTTGCAGTCATTTAATTTATTTATTGTCTTTTCGGCACGGTAGTCAGACAAATACCTCAACATGTGTTGGTGGTGGATATATTTTGTTAAAATTAGATAAGTGTTTGCTTCTTCCTATTCAAACAGAAAGTTAGCAGTAAGCTAATTATTTTGTTCTTGGTTATGTTTGCATGTCTTCTCTTGTCTTACTGGTTACTCGTTTTCCTTGTTTTCAAAAACCGGCTTGAAATAAATGAATGAATAAATTAAATGCACCCTCACTTTCTCCACACTGCCTTGAAAATTATAATATCACGAGGTTATTATGCAAAGCAGCAGGCAGACATCATTAAAACATCTGCAGGACTTCCTGAAATCAGCCGCCTTCTTCTCACTATCGTTTATTCCAGAGCCGGAGTGACATGTCTTCCTAAATCCCCGCCGATCGGTAAATAGGGAATAATGGGGACGGTTATTGTCCTGCGCTGCGTGGTAAACAATGAATCAATAACGATGAGATGATCGTGCTGTTAGGAGAAGTCTGCTCTTACACTTTCCAAATCATATCTTCCTCCAAAGTGTAAAACCTGCCTCTTCCTGCGCCAGCTGGAAAAGAAACCAAGAAGATAAAAGCAGCCGAATTTGACGGGGATGATGGGAGGAAATCTGGCCCTCAAGCAAACTGTTAAGCATCAAGCACAAGATGACAAACAATTTTCACACCGACCCAAAACATCTTCCTCCAGTCTGTGAAATGGCGTGTTAAAGAACTAAATCATGTTGGACAGAATCCCAGAGAAGCAATTTGTGATGCGCTCTTACAAGAACAACAAAGAGATATCAATAAAACATTCCCAACACATCAGCTGCCGAGCGGGAAAAGCTCTGCTGCCCCTCTGAAATATTTTCATTGCTAAATGTTCTTGCTGGAGTGTGTCCATTATGTGCTGGAATGGAGGATAATGAGCGTCAGTAACTGAAAAAGGAGTGTGTGGATGATTGTGTGTGCATAAAACACCAGCTGCCGGTGACAACACCCGTCAAGCAGGAGGAATCTCGAGGGAGGCAACAGATTTTAAATTGACAGGCGGCGCACGTGAGTGTGGCTTCAATTCCACCCGTGCTTCTGAGTCGGAGTTTGTGTGCACGCTTTGCTAAGCGCTCGCGACGTCGTAATGCCACTTGAACTTCTGCTCATTTGGTTGGACACAAATTAAGGCGTCATTATGAAGAGGAAGAAAAATGTGGCGTTGTCATTTCCAGCAGGGCCGGACAAAGCCTTTTTGGGGTCCTCAGCAAATTTTCATTCGGGGCCCCAACATGTCACCAGATGTTTTATCATTCCTGAGCTACTCTGTGTGTAACATAACTGCTATCATTAGCATCGTTTGTAATTAGCTTACATCATCCCAGTGATTTCAACCTTACGGGGGTAGCAAACTAAAAAAAGTAAATCATTTGGATTTCAAGCTGTAAAATGGTATTTCAGTGCCACATTGTTTTAAACATTTATTTCAGCTGATACAGCAAATTTGCATACACTAGTTAGCAAGTTTGAAATCTTACATTTCCCCAACGGTGGCAGCAGCTAACACCAGGAAGAGATTCAACTTTTATTTGTTGAGCAACAAACAAGCTATAATTGTAGAGATGAAGAGGAACTGGCCCAATTTACATGTGCAACAGGATTGGTTAGTATGAATCAAAGTTTAAATACATACACATATATAGTTTTTTATCATGATTGCTCAGTGCTCTTGGGAGCCCCCTGGTGGTGCGGGGGTCCTAAGCAGCTGCTTAATTGCCTCTTGCTGCCTTGACTCACCACACTGATGTAAACTTCCATATGTGATCTAAAACCTGAGATCTGAGTGTTTGTGACTCCTGTGTGCATTTTGGTAACTGAGTGTGAAAAATGACCGAATACACACTTTTCCACCCGTTTGATACATGAAGGCTCTGTTGTGTAATTACAAATCGTCCCAAATTCAGAACTAGAATTTGTAAAAGGAAAATGATGAGATGTTTATTGTTGCTTAGCTTTTGACAGCTTGAGCATAAAAAGCTGAAAAAAGTAATTATATATATATAAAAAAAGGTAGAAAACTATTTCAATGAAGCGTTTTGAATACAGACTTGAGAAAAAACTAATGACAATCAAATTTTATTAGAACTTGTTAATGGATCTCAAACAAGTTGACAAAATGTTTTTAAACCTTGAAAAGCTTTGAAGTGGAAAATTAGTACCATCCGGTTCCTATTGTTGCACCTCAGAGTGCATTTAGAGCTGCAGCTGAAGGTGAAATTTACAGCAAAGCTTCCTTCACACCAGATGAAGTCCACATTAAATCATTAAGATCCATTCAGAGCGTGGGAGGTCGTAGCAGGGTCATGACAGGTCGACTAGCCCACACAGGCTAGCAGCGGCAGATATTTTCTGCTGTTTTTAGCTTGAACAAAACTTTTGTAGTGGTTTGTTGTTTATCCATATTGGTAGCATATCTGGGACCCTGAGGCAGGAGTAACAGCTCTGTCCTACTAATGAATACAATGGGATGCAGTGCCAGCAATCCTGAAAGTTATTACAGCATTTTTTTTGCATGTGGAACATCTACTAGTTTATTGTATCTTACCACTCTTCTTAAAGCAATTTGTTCTCCCTAAGCCAGTAAATACTCAGTATTCAGACACTATAAGAATCTAGCTGGGAAAAAGGGCACACACCTCCAAATTGCACCAACTCCTGTCGGAGATCAAGCACACCCAAACTCCTGAGTTTTTCAACAAACAGGACCTCTCTAAGCTAACAGTAAACTCTCTCCATGTCATGGAATATAATATGCTTTACTGGTCTCCAAAGGGAAACTGGTTATTGGTTTATATCGTCAAATACTGCACCACACTCAGCTGAACTCAGCTGAGGAGAACGACACACTCCTCTGTACTTGAATTTGACGCTGCAGGTCACCTTAATTCATCAGTTGCTGAATCAACCGATATGTTTGCTGTAATAATATCATGCTTCAAAGTGTAATAAAACATTAGTAAAACCACATTATCCAACCATCAATTCAAAATGTAAATGTAATCCTTGAACACATTTCTAATAGTTTCTGCCACATTATGTAGTAACATTATTGCATTTTGCGCCAACGTTTACAAAATGTAGCAACTCTTATAATAATGTGATGCATTATGTGATGAACCATCACTAACTATTTGTGTTCATCAAGTCGTGCATCCTATACTACAGCTCGATAACATAACATAACATAACATAATATAATATAATATATCAATAAACACATGATTGATGTCAATAGATAATATGAATAGTGTTATGTAGAATATACTGAATATTAACTGAACTCCGATTCAAAACCGCACAGCATTCTGGGGGATGTAGGCAAAAGAAAGGCTTTAGCCACTCAACCTGTCACGGCTAGCTAAGCGAAGTTGGTGGGATCTACTAACTCAATCACTCTTTGGTTACCTAGCAACAACTTGTTGAGTAACTTGTGGTTACCTAGCAACGATCTGTTGAGTAACTAGCGCAGCAGCAGTTTAAGGTTTTGCCTCTGATCCTCATAACAGCTGAAAAATGAAGAACGCCTCGGAGTGAAAACTGTGGATCAAACAGGAAAGGTAGCTCCACCATCCTGGCACAGTTTCAGATATATAAGGCAAAACTGAATCAGTAATCACTGATATTAACTGATATGAAATGCTCATATCGTAAAGAGTTTTTCAGCCATATCATCCTACATACATCTAAATTGTAACTTTAGTCAATAAATGCTGAATTTTTGGCGAGTTAGTTGCTTTTTCAGACTCGCAGCCTCAATATTAATCTACATGTTGTTCAAGGGCTTCGACTTGGGAAGCTGGGAACACACTTCTTGTCATATTTGTAGCATAAAGGTGTAACATTTAGAAATTTTATGAGAAAATACTAAAAAAAAAAAAAAACTTACATGAGGAAATGCAATTAAGGCAGGAAATGGAAAGTTGCAGCAAACAGATCAGGCCACAGATGGATCCAGTGAAGAACAATGAAAATTGAGGAGCTTATATACAAGACTGGTTGGAAATGGAGAAAGACCCAAGTGAACTAATTAGAGGCAAATGAGGAACAGCTGAGGCAGAATGCAGGCAGGGGTAGATGAGGAAGGAAACTAATTAACACAGGGAAGCAAAAAAAAGACTCCTACCCACTACATATCAAAGGAAAAAAACTAATAACAATAATCAAAGAGAAATAAATCCAATGAATAGAGATCAGAACAAGAATAAACCAAATTAATATGGACAAGGAAGTGATCAAAAGCCAAACACCTCAGGATCATGACATGTTTAAACTGTGCCCATTATTGGCTGTGCTGGTTGCTGGGAGACTGAAGGAAGTTACGATCTTTTCAGGCCACAAGAGTCGATGAGCCTTCTAGTGACAGGAGGACGTAACTTAACCTATATTAATAGGTTAAAAGGGTCACAGCAGCTGGTAAATGGTCTTAATCTAGCCTGAAAGTATGGACCGTTGAGGTTGATTAATTTGAGAATCTAAAGCAAAAGAAGAGCGTTGACATCACACAGCAGCAAATTGTTTACAAAAGTAATAATGGATGGAGCCACGAGATTATAGCAAGACAAAGGAAGTCAATAAAATACAGCTGATAGCAATGGAGCATTGACTGCAACTTCTGCAAATTAGTCTTTTTAGACGTCTAGTCAGAACCAGAGTGGCGGCGGCGGGATGTATTTCAGTGACACAGACTTATTCCATAAGTTCACTATTATAGTTTTCAACTATTGTTTACATCCAATTTACTACGTCTGGCTTGTCCTGATCCAGAATCATGCCGCTTGTTTTGGATTAAAAACAATATGATCGTTTAGACTTCAGACTCTTTGAAAACAATCAGATATAAATCCACATTCGTATCACATCGGAAAGCCCACAGATCTTTTTCACCGGTGTGAAAAAGTCGGATATAAGTCGAATATGGGCAGAAAAAAAGCGGATTTGTTTTCCATTTGCTTGCTGTGTAGCCTAACACCTACAAGTTTAGATGTTATATTACATATTTAAAATGTTTTGAAGTTTTCAAATTATATGCTTCCAAGTTTCCACTGTGAGCTGCAGGAACTTAAAGGAGACCTTTTCACCTCCCCAAAGACACTTTCAATAGCAGCGTGCTAATGAAATGAATCATAAAGCTGGTGTTTATTACCGAGGTAATGCCTCGTCATTTAGTTAATGAAAACATGTCTGAGGTGTTATAATTGTCAACCTGATGATTGGGAACACACAAATGAGATGCATTCGCTCAGGTTGATCTTCAGCATGAAGGTAATGATTCCTGCCAGCAACTCCAGAATGGACTCACATCAGTGAAAAGCATTTTTTCTTGTTCTTTTCTCCTTGTTTTTACCATGGTGATGAGCCTCCTTCGTAAACAGAAGGCTCATTAGTTTAATCCTGAGCGTATTCAGCTTAGCAGGAATTCATAAAGACCCAAACAATGCATCGGTGCATGCTAACAGCTTTCTGTCGGGAAGACTCTCCCACGGCATTTTATCCCTTAATGTGTCCTGATCAGCTGCTGAGGAAAAGGTGGAAAACACAGAACCACAGCAGAGGAACAACTCTTCAATGCATTCAGGTGATTCAGCTACGCAAATATGAGCTCCTGCAGAAAAAAGGCTGCCTTAACCCATCATTTTGTTTTTGTTTCATTCCTTTTTGTGATGTACTTGAATTTGACGCTGCAGGTCTTGAAGCTCCAATTTTGTATTTTTTTGCCTGGTCGTTTATGTAACTTATTCAATGTGACTGCAATCAGACATCTGTGTGAACAGTTTGTGACCCCAAAGTGACCCGTATGCAGCAGAAGAAGAACGTTGGCAACACACAGCGGCGCATTGTTTAAGTAATAACAGATGGAGCTTTTTATTCAGCGATGGAAGCTGAATGGGAACTTGTCACCAGATCATAACAGGACAAAGAACGATAGTAGAAAGAAAGAACAACGCAGCGTTGTCTGCAACTTCTGGAGGGAAGAGTCAGAATCAGAGGGATGTTATATGTTTTAGTCAACAAGATTTTTCATATGTTTATAATTATAGTTTTCAGACAGCAAAAGATGCTTTTTACAAGACTTGTTTTGTACAGAACTTTCACCAGGTGAAGCTAAAGCTAACGCTACTTGAAGGAAATATTTATAGACAAATGTTTTGGTTTTTTTTATTATTCAATGCAAAATATGTAGTTTTGTAGAGTTTTGGTTTAATTACTGCTCTGAATCTGTTATTCTTCCAACAAATGGCCTTTTTTTAAACTCCCGTTAACAATTCATCAATTATTTCAATAATCCATTTATGACTATTAATCCGATTAATCGTTTCAATACTAGATGAAACAGAGCTCTGCTGATAAAAACAAAATAACTATTGCAATTCAGTGTAAATAAGTTCCTTGTGGGCTTTATAAAGAGAGGAGGTCGATGCTGAATAGCTTACGCTGTCATAGGGCCATATAGATGTAAAGAAGAACGGCTTCTGAACGCCTGACAACCTTTATTCAGAGCTTTATGTAGCTGCAGAGTCCTTGTCCTGTCCTTTGTTGTGCTGCTGGGAGCTGCAAATTTAACAAACATATCATCTGACAGCGTCTCTATAAAACTCCTCGACGCTTGTGCATGATAATGAGATTCAAATCAACTGGGATGTGGGCTCGTTGTAAAACAGTGGGAAGGTTTCTCCTGCTGTAATAAAGTAATGCGGGGGCCTTAATTGCAAGTGGCTTTAAACCCATCAAAAATAAACCGATGCTATTTTTAATAAACGCCTGCAAATGTGACTTTTGCACATTTACCGAACTTAGAACAGGAACTCAGCCTATTTCCACACTGAAGATTATTTTTAACACCAGCATAAGTGTCATTCATTTTTAATTAAAGCAGACTAATATGATTAGTCGGAGTGAAAGCAGTCCTTGAATTCTCATATTTCCTCCAACTTAATGCTATTCAAAGGTGACCTCAGGGAAAAGTTGTGGTGCAAAACAGAAGTCAGATTTTACTCTGAATTATCATCCGAGACCCGACAGAGGCTGGAATAAAGACAGCTGGCCAGCGCTAATAAAATTAACAGATGCAGAGGCTCGTATCAGCGGTGCAAACGAGTATCTGTCTGTTTATGAGCAGAAGATGGCTTCATTTCCTCTGCCTGCAATTACTGTGTTAATTCCTCCTTCCATCATCGTCTCATCAATATTGCAGCCAATGCCCTGATGATGATGATGATGATGACAGCATCAGATGCTCTGCTAATAGCTGAGTGGAAATGCATCAACAGCATGGGCATTAATATCACTTATGAGGCAACTGCGCGCAGAGATAGAAACTTTATCAACGGCTCGGTGGTGGCAGCACTGATGGCGTTTAAAATATTGGCTCTCAAAGGAGCAGACATCTGATTTTGTAGGTTAAAAATTCAGGATTCTTCTCTGGCAAGAGTCTATGCAACATGTTGACTCTACAATATCAACCCGCTCTGCCAGGCAAAACTTCTCCAACTATGTAATTCTGCAAATTGGGATTACGAAAACAAATTAGCTTATTGGAAACGTTATAAAACGTGTTTAAATTAGTGTATTTCGCAAAACTGTAATGGAGACACTTTATTCACATCTCACAAGTCAAACCAACAAATGGATCTTACTACTGGCAGAAAAGACAAAGAAGACGACAGGAAGTGGTCGGAGGACGACGGCACAAATTGATTCATGTGTGATTTTAATTGCGTTTATTATTTACTGGGAACACCACAAATGCAAAATTGCATTTTTTTTTGTTTTGTTTTGTTTTGGCGGTTATTATTAGCAGAATATCGACAAAGTTTTGTAATGGAAACGTAACTTGTGAGGACATCTCTTGAGAAAACTGCATAAAATGTCTTCCAGGTTTAGTTTTGGATTTTCATTTTATTTTATTTTATTTTTCTGTTTTTATGCCTCCTGCACAACCAACAAGTGGTCAACGACAACAAAACCCTGGTCTTTCCCAGCAGCCATTGTACAGCACATAACCAGCTGACCAACAGTATTGGAGCTCTACTTGGGTTGCTAGGTAACGGGTTTGGGCTTGGCTGAGGTTGCTAGGCAACGGCGCAGTGCCCTTCGAATGCGACTCAACATTAAATTCATTCAAAGTGAAAGGGAAATGAAACAAAATTCAATTAAATTTAATTAAATTGAAGTAATGGAGCATCATTTTGGATTTCCGAAAGTAGCATTTATGATAATCCCAAAAGTAGCAACATTATTTAATTAAATATTTCAGGAGGATTTCGAAACGCTTAATTTTTTCAAAATGAATTTATCGCCAGACAATTGCTGGATGGTTTTAGAAGCAGCTCAGACCCAAACGGAGGTACAAAAACACACAAAATATGTCTATTTTAATAATTAGGCTTGACATTTCATTTGTAAAGTTCACAAATGATGGCTTGACTGTTATCGTCATTACTCACACCTAGGAAGCTGAGAACGGAGAAGCAAAGAAATTTGCTTTATTGTAAAAGCAGCTGCCAGGCGTTACCATTCCACTCATTACATGAGCCATAACAGATTTTTCTCTTGCTTCCTTTATATTGAGAATACACAAATTCACTGGTGAATACCTAACAAGAGGATACAAAAAAGCACAACATGTTAGATTTATCCCCTAATCGCGAGGTAGCTTCCTCTCTCCCACCCATCAGCCGTAATTGCTTTCCAGGCGTGAGCAGGAAAGAGCCCGGAGCAGAATGCTTGGCGGGAGCAGAATGCACCAGAGATGAGTGGGAATCCAAAAGTATGCTCCAATTGGGACCAGTGCGGTGGAACCAAATCCCCATTCTCTCCTGTTCAGGCGAAAGTGAGCATTTTTAGTATTCTAAACAGAGCTTCTGTTCAAAAATAGAACGAACCGCTGCAGTTTTGTAATGTGGTTCAAAGGCAGCCCTCACACAGACACCAACACACAACGTGCAGGCTTCAGTGGTGGTTCGCATTAGCTGACAGAGTCATCGACCACAACGGCCTAACTGGTGAGGCTTTTTTTTGTTTCCCCGTCCAGCTGCTGAAAAGATAAATCCTAATGAGCGGTGAAAAATGACTTTGCGGCTGGAGGAAAAAAAAGAGATGTAGCTGTCAGAGATGAAATATTAAAAATCTCAGTTCTCCAGCTGTCACCTTTGCTTCGGTTCATAGAAGGATGCCTTGTCATGTCTCCTTGGCACAGATAGACTCCCACTAACGCCTTCCAGCAAAGTGTACCAAGTCAGGGAGAATTTGCAGCCTCGATATGTCTAAAAGTGACTCTAACCAAGGCTTCAGCTGAAGAATATCTCCTTTTTTAAAATTCTCTATTCCATCTCAGTGGGGTTTTCAGTAGCTGTTCACAGAGGAGGAAGCACAGAGACATTTCAGATCTACTTTTTCTGAGGCAGCTCAGCAAAGACAGAACTTCTCCTAATTTGATAAACATTGTTAAAAAAATGTTTAAACTTCCAGTGTTAGTTTGCAATTTCCACCTGAAGTCCACACCCATACCATCCAAAGATAAAAACATCTTTTTAGCAAAACATCACCACTTAAAAAAAAAAAGAAAACTCTGACCTTGTCTTTTACCAAATGTTATACAAATCCTGCGACTATTTACAAAAGTTTCCAACTTCAATTTTCAAAAAGCAATTTAAACCTTCTGCAATGCGGTTGGTTCACTTCTTTAGCATTTGAAGTGCAAAAAATACTGAGACGAACAGATGAAATAAATTTTTGACTTAATTTCCTTGACAGCGACATATTTATTTCTTATTATTATTATCTTATTATTATTATTAAGATTAAATAAAAGTAAAAGCACCACTCTAAATATCAACTTCAGCTTTTTCCAGACCTGTTCGTGCTACGTGGCAAGATGGACATGTAGCTAGCAGATGCTAACAATAAAGCGTTAACATCCGTTTCCATTCAAAGATGGACCATTTTAAAGGCGTGATTTTTTTACTTCATGTACTTGCTCACAAAGCCGAATGATATCATGTACTGTGGCTGTATGATTTATGGAAGGCAGACAAAGTCAAAAGTTACAAATACCAAAGACAACAACTTCAGAACGGCCAAGAACAACAACAAAATCTGTCCAGAAAACTTTACTGCAGAGGTTCTGGCAGTAGAAACTGGAAACTTACAAATAAAACATCCAACATGTGACCGACTGGCTGATGGAGCAAATAGAAAACTGGTCGAGATTTGAAACAGGAACCAAAACCCAGACAGGCATCAGGTGTTTTCTCACCTGATAGTTCGGTGGACTCGGCTAGATTAGGGACCAAAACAGAAACATTTGTTACATTTTCAGCAGCTGCAGTTCCCAGTTCCTGGGAATTGTAATAGAAAATGTACTAACAGGTGGAACTCTGTAGGAAAAGTCAGAGATTTCTTACCCACCTCGCCACAAACGTGTCACTAAAATATTTGAAAGTGCTGTAAAATTATTAGTTAAACATTCTAACAGTTGTTAGTCGTTCATTAATTAGCAAAAAAACTGCTTTACTCGATTTCACTTTTTACTTAAATACTTGCTCCGATTTTACTTTCATCCACGACCTGACAGTTAATTTAGTCACATTTACCCGGCAATTAATCACCAACATTGTTTCTGAGCTCCATAAAAGGCATTTAAAATTATGAGACAGTGGTTTTAGACAAAATACAGGTTTATTGGTTGACCTTATGAAAGAAAAATCAACAAAAGCTGGAGAAATCCTCTAAAAAGGTCATGTAAAGAACCAAAACAAGAGATAATAGGCAGCCAAACTTGGAAGAAAGTTCAAAGAACTATTGATTGAAGAGCATGAATTCACTACAAGAAAGTCTGAATGCTTAGAAGCAAAAAAAATAAAGCAATTAGAGATGACAGACACGCTAATCCCCAACCGGGAATAGAAGCAGAAACGTCTGAGGAGCAAAGCTGATTCAAAGTACTGAGGATTATCGACTATGACCCGATAAAAACGTTCCCAGCCCCTACGGTTACGTCTTAAACAAAGCTGCATTTTAAAAAATGAAAAGTTTTACTGTCTGTTGAGAGAAAAGTGAGTTTTCCGGAGCTTTGTCCTCTGCTTGAATCCAACATCTTGTGGGAACAATATGGCTGCCACACCACAGCCCAAAACAAATGAATCATCCGAAACAAATTTGCGAGGAAAACAATAAAGAAGAAAAACTGCAACCTCAACAGTTGCCAGAAAAAGTTCTAGGTTTTCCTTTTAATCATGTGAAAATCCTCATTGTGAGTCAGGAACAGGAAGCCACATTTGTTCGTCTCCGGCTCCACATCAAGGTGCCCCTCCTGTCTGACAAGACTCCTCCATTACTCCCACTGCACCTGACTTCCCGCTCAGGAATCTGCATGACTCCGGTGTCAGGGCGGCAATCAGGGGAAGAAGCTCACACGTCTCCGCTGAGAGGCAGGCACCAGCGTTTTTTCTCCTCCTCCTCAGTGAGAAAATAAAAAGCAGGACAGGACTGAAAGAATGGAGGCCCCGCTGGGATTACACACCATCTTTCACGTATGTGTTGGTCGGTGTCTTTCCCCTCTTTCGATCTGCTGTCTCATTCGCTCAGGCTGAACCTCTTCTGACTCGTCTGTTCTCTTTTATCGCCCTCTCCTTTCTGTACCCTTCCTCATCTTTGTCCTCTCATTCTCTTCGCCCTTCTTCTGAAAGAGTTTCTCCATCCCCTTCATCTCCAGCCTAACTTTTCCTCCTTATCTCTCAGCAGCACAAACTGCAGAACGGCGGCACAGGAAAATTGCATTTTCATTTAAATGCACTCCAGCCCAGTTTAGTCCATTTTAATCAAACTCTGGTTGATTTTTCTAGAAAGTCTGGTTCGTTTGGGGAGTCTGAATGTAAAATCAAACTCTGACTAACCAAAACAGCGAACTCCGCCTAAATACTGAGGTCTCGGTTGAGTTGAAGTGAACTCTGATGCAAGCGGACTCGAGCAGTAAGTGCAGAGGATTCTGGGTAAATAGAACCAAAACAAAAATGCTAGCAGAAGAAATGACTTGTGGTCTTTAACCAAATACAAAAGAAAAATCCTACAACTGCTAAAATCTATCATCATTACATTTCTTTTTTACATTTTGTGAGGTTTTCATGTCGTTTCCTTCAGTAGTTTTTGGTGCAGCGCCCCCACAGGCGAGGAGGGGAACATTCCAAACTAATTTGAGATTAGTTTGGATTGTTTGACAGTGTGAAAGCAAACCGCACCAACTGAAAATGCAACAAGTGTTGCAATGCTGGTCTCCAATCGGACCGAGTCTCCTGGACTATCAGGCGGTAAAACAATCTTAGATTACAATGAACAGTGTCCCATAACTTGAACAGCAAAACTATTTATTTAACCCAACCAAACCCATGGGTTCTTTTTTTTGTATGTGAGAACTATTTGTTTGATGCAATTGGTGCATTTAAGCGAGTTGTATTAGTGCCCAGTTATCAAATACATTTGTAATTCAGTACATTTAAGTAAGTGTTTAAAAAATAAGCATTTTAAATCAGTCCAGAACTATTTTACTGTATCAGATCAGTATTGATAATGAAAAAAGTAAATCAGTGCATCTATGGACAAAATGTTAATCTATATGCGATATAAAATGAACAAACAGACAGCTTTTGTGGGGTGGCCAATCAGATTTTAAGGGGCGCTGGTCCCCTTCAGCCCCCCCGTGGCTATGCCCCTGTTATCCTGTCTCTTCCCTTTGCAGGCCTACCAATACGGCTCCATAAGTAGAAAGAAATTACCCTTCATTGTGACCCAAATCAAACATGCAGCAGTAAAAATATTGAGCACGGAAATCTTTATGGATTTTCAGGAGCAAAACTAAGGCAGAGACGGTGGAGGAAAAAGTATTTAAAATTCCTGACGAATAGCACACAGCCTTTCTGACACTTTCTGTGTTGTGAAGGGTTTAATACTCTTGTGGAAGATAAAGTAAAGCGGTCAAAGGCTGACTGGCATCGCACCGCTGCGTGCAGGCTGGCTTATATCTCAGACAGATCAATATAGCAAAGAGGTCAGGCAGCAAAGAGGAGGAAGACAAATGGTCAAGTCGGAGGATTTTTCTAAACACTGATCATTCAGTGCTGCAGGAGAACAAAAATGAGATAAGGATGATGACTTTTACAAGCCATGAGGTATCCTACAGAGGACGCAGTCCTCAGAACTGGAAAGGGCAGCGTTCTGGAGTGGAAAAACGCATCCATATCATCAAAGTATTGATTACAAGAAATATGTAGGACGATAAAACGGCTGGTGTGGAGAAGTGTAACCGATCTGCAGAGGAGCCGTGGCCCCTAATGATGTCCCCTGTCACCAAAATGCCAATAAGCTAAAAGCGGAAAGAAAGAAAAATAAATAAATAAACCTGCGGTTTACTTATGATGCTCGGCTGCTCCGGTTCACTCGAGGAAAATCAATTCTCATCCGCAGCTGCGCTCGGTGACGCATCGCAGACAAATCCTCATCAAATCAAAACACATATGGTCACCGAGTATTGGCTTTTCAGGCCGGGCAAAATGTGCTGCGTGCAGCGTCCTAAAATACGACATATTACACATTCATCTAACGCCGAGTTCGATATGTGAGCGATCAGAGTGACTGAAGAGAAAAGACTAACCGCACCTCTGGAGCACAGATTACACAGATTTGTTCTTCTATCAATAATCTAAAACCTATACTTATACATCAAGTCAAAGCAAAGATTTTTAATTATTTGAATTGCTAGGAAAAAACATACAAGCCACTTTTCTCCCACTGTGACTTTAAATCAGGCTAAATGTTGTTTAGTTGGTATTAACTAAATTATTTCTGTTTGTTTAAGGGCAAAATAAAGCAACTTTTTAAATGACTTTCTTAAAAGTTAGGTTTGGTTACCAGATGTAAATCATTTTAATGAAGGCAGACAGGCACAGTTTGAGGCAGGATGTCAAACATTTCTTCCACATTGGCCAAAATAAAAAATACTAACAGACCAAGAAACAAAAACTAACATCAAGCAAATAAAGTTCTCCCTTTATTTGTAGGAATGCAGTTCATTTTAGAGCCAAACCTCTAAATAATTTTGCACATTTGCCGATGCCGTTTTAAAAGAAATGCATCCAGTTTTCATGTGTTTTTAGACTCAAATGAAAGTTTATTTCACTTTCTTTAGAAATGCTTTCTATATTTAGCCAAATTTTATAAATTAAGTGAATGCTGGACTAGGCGCAGCATCATAAAAAAATGTCTGCGAGGTTCTACTTGTAAAAACACGAATATTTTCGTTTTAGGGTTTAAAATTGAGTTTGTAATCATGTCACCCAAATGGAAAAATTTATAATTTAATAAACTATTTTTTATCATTTTTTAAGTTGGGATCACAAAAAAATGAACAGCTCAAACACATTACTTCTTCATGGAAACATCAAAAGACATTTTCCAGTTCCAGTGATTAATCATCACTGGTTCTGCAGAAGAACCAGCTCACATTTCCACAACCAGAAAGCCAAAATGGAGCCACATCTTTACATCAACAAAAAGGTTTCATTCGATTAATGCATCTTCTCCCCGTTTTATTCTTTATTTCTGAAACCTCGGTGCTTCAAAACAATTTCACCAAACAAATTATGTGATTTATTACAATATACCTGCAGCCAAGTGCCTTAATATCACCACCTTAATTTAATAACACTGTTTTAAACGAGCACTGCTTGTTTAAAACGATCTAAATCAGCCGATCTCTCATCTGCAACAGGACTGAAACACAACTGGAGAGATTTATGAACACCACCTGGCGATCTTAAACAATTAACAGAAGAAGGAAATGGTTTTTTATGGATTTAATGAAAAATAATTAGTGAGTGAAGCTGCTGATTGCAACTTCAACGACACAACCCCATGATGAATGGCATCAAAATAACCTTGGAGGTGATGCAAGACAGTCATTTTTCTGCAAATTTTGTTTATTTGTTCAAAACAAAAGAAAAACTAAACTCCAGAGTTTTTGGATTTGTTTGGCCTGCTGTTCCCAGTGAGCCTGTCTCCAACTTCTGACGAAACCAATTCTTTCCTGTTCCAGAACCAGAGCCTGCAGCCACAGAAACACAAAGAAATTGTACCAATACCAGCAAATTCTCCCCAATGGCAGAGGATGAAATTAGTCTGAGAAACACAAGGAATCCATCTCAGACTCAGTTTTCTTCAAAGTTAAATTTTATTACAGGACAGCCAGAAAAGCCCCGAACAAAAAAACGCCAGGAGGAAACATTTTCTCTCCGACTGAACCAGAAGACGTCTAGAATAATATCCGTCACGCAAAGTGGGAGTGGAAATGTTAATAATGAACAACATCAAATAAAAACTACATATCAACTGTAAAGCACGGTGGTGGTGATGTGGTGATTTACGTTTATTTTGTCTCCATTGAATCCAGTTTCTTGTGATACTCAGTCATGATGTAAACCAGGTTGACAAACTCATTTTTGCTTTGGGCCAAATCAAGATCATGAATGCTCTTAAAGGGCCAGAATGTATTAATAGAACCTGTTCACAAACTGTTAAAACATCAATCAATTCTTAAAATTAAATATAATTACTGATCGTCTTTTCAGACCTCCAGGATTTTGTCTTTGCGGTGCTAATTTGGAAATATTTCTGATATTTGTGTTTCATATTATTACTCGCTATATAAATCATGGACAATAATGTGACATCAATTAGGGCTGAGGCGGCTGTTTAGTACAATTAAGAACGTTTTTGACAATTTTTGAGAAACATCTGCAATAAACTCCCAACTATTAGCACCAAAAAGTGCAGGAATTTGTTAATTTTGTGTAAATTTCCATAATAATTCTTAAGAAACCGGAGGACCTGATTGATATAATCTGGCATTAAACAGATTATATCAATCATATCAAATATAAAGATATTGATAACGTAATATTTAAGCAGACTTAGTGTTTAGTCTATAATTTATAGAGCCACATAAACAGCTGTGGTGACTTGGCCAGATGACACTTTGCCCAATAATCACCTGTATCCAAAACAAAGCTGTGATTTTACAACAAAATGACTGAAAAAAGAAAGTAAGAATAAACCTCAACAAACTGAAGTAATGCTGCAAAAACGAGTGGCCCAAAAATAATTAGTCTGTGAGGTGATTTTACAGTTTCACTACGTCCTCAGACTTTGGGCCTTAGAGTTGAAATTGGGCTTCTTGCCATAAATTACTGCTGAATGATTGTTTAACTCATAAGGACTGAAAATAACTGCATCTCCTCCAGGAAAGCAACCGACTGAAACTGTGTTTATTTGACAGAACTAAGACCAGTCTTTGTTTTTTATACTCGTTTTAAAATATAATGCAGATTTCTTTCAAGACATATAAAGTTCAGGGATTCCCTCAGTGTATTATAAGCCTGGCGGGCCACCAGACTTGGCATTGTTTATTTATTTTAGTTCTTCCTTTAATCATTCCCTTTTTTAAGACTTTATAGTTGGTCTTTAGGCATTAATCTTCCAGTCTTTATCAGGTGATACGTTCAAATTTCCTGTCAACTATAAACATTTTTTATCTTAAAAACATGGCTGCCAGCTGGACGGACGACTGCCCTGACGCCCGGATCCATGTGGGCTTAACAAGTTTTCTTGGGTAAAAGTATTTATTGCGATATTCTGTGGTTTTCAGACCATTTTCATACTGGAAAGTAATGCAAGTTTGGCCTCTCAAATAATAATAATAAATAAACACCTAGCACTGGAACTGGAAGACATTATAAATATTCAAAATGAAACAATCAAAATGACAAACACAGAGGAAATAAAGCCACACATGAAACCATAAATAAAACTGATTTTGAAGTCTCTGTAAACAAAACTGACCTTCAAAAACTATTAACCACCAGACTAGAAATTATAAATATAATTTTAGTTTCTCATGTGATAAACTGATTAATTAATTAGTTATTGTGACTGGCTTTTATATAATGTTGAAGTTTTACACATTCGAATGTTTCTGATTTTCCGTTTATATCTGCAGCCAACCTCCATCAAGGCTGAGTTTAACGTAGACGGTCATTTACCCACCAGGCTATTTTTCTGGTGTTCAGGAACAACATGTCAACTCCTAAATCTCTGCAGCCGACACATTTGCATGCTGTTGATTTTCTGTAATCTGTACAGCAGCAGCCTTCTGTAAATGCACGCAGCTTGCCGTGCAATTACTCATATGCAAATGCCGTAATCTGACGATATGCGCTTTCCAGAAGCCGGCAGATCTCCCCGAGACAGAGATGGCAGCAAGAATTGAGCTGCCACTCATGGTGTCCACAGTCCTGCCACAGATGGATTGGAGAACGGGCCAACTAGAAACCAGACCAGGAACCCGAAGCCAGAGCAGTGACTTTTCATGTCGAGATCGTCAAATAGAGGCAGGGAATGCAAAATGGCAACAAAGAGAGGCAAAGATGACCACAAAAGGACAGCAGGGTACAGAATTACTCTGGATACAATGATAAAAAAGACAAGAGTGGAGACGCCCAATTATTTTAAGACGCAAGATTAAATGTGGATTGATGCATAATTATAGAGACAAGCAAAAGACAGAACAATAGAGAACATTGTACTCATAAAATGTCAAAAACAGAAACTGAAAGCAATTCGAAATGCTTACAGAAAGATGGCAAATAGAAGCGGTAGAGGAAATATCAATTTCATCTACCTCCTTGTGTTTGAAGGAGGCACAGGATGACAAAATTTAGACGAAAAATGTGCAAGAGGATCATTTATACATAAAGAATACAAAGGAGCTACACAGAAGAGAAAATACTGCTAAAAGCCGAGTGATGCAAATTAGCCAAAGTAAAAAAAGAAAAAAAATCCAGAAGTTTACTGAAAAAAGTAAACTTCTGGAAAAAAGTAAATCCAGAAGTTTACTGAAAGAAAGGATGCAAAACTGTTACAAATAAAAGGAAATTCAGGGACTTTTTTTGTTAAAAATAGATGCAAAATGACAGAACAGAAATGCAAAATTACTAAAGAGGAGGATAAATAAGTCTGATGAGGATGTAAATGGTTCAAATTAAGATAAAAAATCCTTTAGCATTAGCAAAGAGACAAAACTAGAAAGAGAAACATCTGGATATTAAAATAAGTGAAGGGAAATTAAGAACTACTTTTGGAGGATGTAAAGAACCACAAGGTCACATCTTCAGAGTATCATAAGCAGAAAATATGAGATGCAGAATGACCAAAGAGATATTAAATAACAGAAGAAAAACTAGAGAATCAACTTTTTGAATGATGACTAATAAAAGAACCTAAAATAGATGCAAAATAGTTCCAGAAATATACAACAAAGTCAAAAGTTGTAAGAAAAGGTTGCTGAAAGTTTAAGAGCAACTACTGAGGGGTAGAAAATAATTAAAAAGAGTAATAACTTTCCAAATAGCAATGAAAAGTCATTAAAGAGAGTTTAAAAAATTGCATTTGTAAAAAAGAAAATATGAATTTAACTTTTCCGGAAAGTCAAATGAGTGAACAAAAACATAGAATGACCACAAACAGATGTGTGCAGATAGAAACACAAACCAAAGACCGAAGCTTCTAAAACACAGAGAAGTGTGGAAAATAGCAATTCAGAGACGTCAAAGTATATAAAACCAAAAGTAATTCTTGTCAAGGATGCAACACTTCAAAACAAAGTCATCAAATCACAACAAAGAGATGCCAAATGAAAAAAAATATAAAAGGCTACAGAAAAGAGATGTGAAAAATAGCATTTAAAATATGCAAAAAATGCCACTGAGAAAGTTTGAAATATTACATATGACAGATTTTAGTAATTATGGACCCAAAAAGGACAAATAAAAGGCATAAAATGACAACAAATAGACACAAAATGTTTAGAAAGATGCAAGAGACTTTTGAAAGTTTCAAAATGGCTGCAGTGAAATGGAAAAAGGTTTCAAAACGACCACAAATAGATCTCAAGGTATCAACTGAGAGAAATATAAAATAAATGATTGAAACATCTAAAATAGGTACAGAGAGAAGAAGTATGCAAGATGGCAAGTCTGGGATTTTCAAATATATGAAATGGAAGGATCTCCTCAGGGATGCAACACAAAGTCATCACATCATAAAAAAGTCATATGAAATGACAAGAAATACTAACGGCTGCAGAAAAATCCCAAGAGAAACATGAAAAATAGCATCTAAAGGTTGTAAAAAATGCCATTAAATACCACACAGGACAGATATTAGTAATTAGGGACACAAAACAGACAGATAAAAGGCCACAAGTAGATATAAAATGCTTAGAGATGCAAAATAATTTTGAAAGTTGCAAAATGGCTGCAGTGAAATGGGGGGGAAAATCATGCAAAATGGGCACAGAGAGATGTTAAGGTTTCACAAATGGAGGATAAGAGCTCTGAGGGATGTAGTCTTTTTCTGCAGAGAGACAGAAACAGACTAAAAACCTGCAGGACAATTTTTATTAGAATCAACCTGACACAAAAAGAGAGATGCAAACCGTAAAGTAACCGCCGTGGGAGAACAACTACTGTTCAATAGAATAAAGGAAGATTCAGCCCGTCAACAAAGTGTTGCCTGAATAAGCCTTGTGAGCAGGTAGGTCTGCTTTACTTGCAGAGCCTTTAGCTCCCTGCTACTCACATTGATTGTTTTCTCCTGGTAAACAGATGGAAGTCGATACCCGGCGGTGACGTCAGGGTTCGGCTCGCTGAGGGTCTCCTGGGTTTATCAATTAGAGTGGAAGAATGCAGCCAAGGATTTCATTTGTAGCTTAAACCGTTATTAGCAACGACAGGTGGGTATTGAGTGTGGCGCAACACTGTTGGAGAAAATTGTGATAAACGGCAGAGAGGAGCCTCTCCGCCTCTAAGTAGATGAGTGGCGGACGGCAGTAAGAGAGTGCATGTGTGTGCTTTCATGTTTGAGGTGGAAAAAGAGAGCTGGACTCCTAATGGAGGAAATTTGAAACCGGCTTCACCTTCAAAGGCTCCGGCTGCTACTGTGCACTGCATTAGATGCACATTCGGAGTTTTTCATCCCGCTGAATTACAGAATAGCCACATCT
Organism: Poeciliopsis turrubarensis; assembly: GCA_010277015.1. Classification (NCBI taxonomy): domain Eukaryota; kingdom Metazoa; phylum Chordata; class Actinopteri; order Cyprinodontiformes; family Poeciliidae; genus Poeciliopsis; species Poeciliopsis turrubarensis. The sequence continues at coordinate 10,583,288 of VMRN01000007.1, forward strand.
GCCTACCTTATGGTCGATGATGCCGATGTATCCCTGGAGGGCCGGCAGGTGAGGCTTCGCCGCGCTGCCGGAGGCTTCGGGCGGCTGCTGCAGATGTTCATGCTGTCGGCTGCGGGTGTCGTTAGTTTCCCTGGAAGGACTGTTGAAGCTGCCGTTGTACACGAGGAACAAGCTGGCGCACAGGAGGAGGACGAGAAGCACGGCTACCCCATGGCGCTGGAGACAGAGACGCAGATGCAGACCGATTAGCCGAGATGAACTTGAACTGGGCCAGTGGTGTCGAAGGTCGGCCCTCGGCGCGCGGGCGGTCCTGCGTGTTTCACACCTGGAGCTAATGAAGGATTCGTTACCAGACCTCTGCAGAGTGATGACATGGTGAGGAGGTGATTCAACCATTTAAGCTGTGTTGGCGAAAGACTGGATTTAAAGGGGACCTATGATGCAAAATTCACATTTTTAATGTTTTTATGCTTCTGTTTGGGTCTCAACTGCTTCTAAAAAACCAGTTAAAATTATGTTTTAAAACAAGCAGCGGCACAGAGACAAAGTGTGACCTGTGGAGGCCTTACTCCTCGACGCAACAGTCACAGGTTCAAGTCTGATCAGTCAATCAAGTTTCTATCTTCTGCCTTGTATCTTCCAGAAACAAGGCAGGGCAAAGTGATTTACCGCATCGATCACTTTATGTGATCAAAAAGGACACTGTGCAGTCAACAAATGAGAACCAGCAAAAAACATCACATTTTGATGACTGTCATCATCAAAATCATCAATGCACATCGAATATGATGTGCAAATATCTTAATGTGCTTGAAATAATACAAAACGCAAGAAAATATCATCTCATACCCCACATTCCTGTCCGACAACTGCTAAATAAAGGCCACTAGAGCAGGCAAGACTTTAAAAACCAACCAACAAACAAACATCCACACAGATTTTCGCAATAAGTTTGTGTTTTTTGGTGTCTGGAAAATGAGCCGTTTCAAAAACGTCCAGAATGTAACGTCACCAATTAGCAGGAACTGTCCTGTTACCTAGCAACCCCAGCGGAACTCCGTCAGCAAAAATCACAAAATGTTGCTCGTAAGTTTGGTCCATTTTCTATTGGAAATATAACATTTGAAACATTTGATAGTAACGTACAAGTAACTTTTCAGCAAGACATGGCAGCTTGTTTTCAGTCAATAATCCCTTGAGATTGACGAAAAAGCCAGATTATTTCTCTTACGACAAAACATTTTCCCATGAGAGTGAAGCTAGTACTTTTTTTTAATCATTAAAAAATTATTGCCTTAAAACAAGTCAGCTGAAAAACTCCTTGCAAGTTAGTTTTGTCTTATTTCTAGCGCACTAAGACATCTGCAGACCAAAAATACTTGCTTAAGATTTTTTGTTTTTACAGTGTGTTTATTTCTGCGACTATAATGAATTCCCAATCTGTTTAAACAGAGAAAATCTTCACTTCTTTAAGTTAAAAACAGCATCTGTGCTGTCATTTTGGGTGTTTTTATCTCTGCGACAGTCAGAGAGCAGAGATTAGGCAGAGGCTCGATGCCTCCGTTCGTCTCGCCGGTTCCTGCCGCCTCTCATTCTCTGCCTGCGTCAGTAACACAAGGACTGTGAGCTTTCAGCTTATATTGTTACATTTAAAGCAAAGAGAAAGGCGTCGCAGCGAAGTTTAAAGTAAGGGAACGGGAAAACATTAATAACAGGTTCCCACAGAGACAGATATGTGCGTTTGAGTCTGACTGGCTGTTATCTTGCCACCGCTTCGAGGAATTACTCACTTCCCAACAAACTCACTGCGATATGACATTTTCCACCAACAGGTAGATTCATTACCTCGGGAGGGAAACCAGAACCAAACACCAGAACACAAATTCAGGAGATTATTTAGCTGGAGTTTACAATGTAGGTCACATAAAAATAATAAAAAATAATCCTGGTATTGTTTGGATTTTTTAAAACCACAAAACCTTTAAATTGATGCTTTTTAATGCTTTTCCACTGATTTCAACATTCAAACAACCACATTTAGACACCAGTTCACTGGCGCCTCAATGTGAACTGACAGATCTGAAAGTCTCAGAGTCTGTAAATCATGTAAAAATGGCATAAAGTATAAACAGTCATTGATTTGGTTTAGTATGAATTTAATCTTCTGTTTTGCTGTAACAACATCAATGTGCAGGAAACGACTCTGAATGTTTGTTAACTTGCAGGCAGGAGTGAGAGACAGACATTCAAGAAATCATATTCATATCAGTAAAAACGCAAAGAGCACAACATTATGACCAGCACGCGTGTCGCCGGTTTTTCCACCGCGCATTTTTACGGAGACACCTTGTGGATGCTGTGCAGCTGTGACCGATCCAGCTAGAGGTAACTCAGCGTCACTGCAAAAACAAAAATTTACCAACTATATTTGGTTTAGTTTCTTGTGCAAATACCTTTGTACACTTGAAATAAGACAAAACTAACTTAGAAGTAACTTTTCAACAAGACGTAAGAGCTTGTTTTAAGCCAATAATTTCTTAATATTGATTTTAAAATGTACTAGTTCCACTAAAAATCAACATTATGGAATTATTGACTTAAAACAAGTTCCTATATATGTTGAAAAGTTGCATATACGCTAGCTCTGTCTTATTTGTAGTGCAGGAAGATATTTGCATTAGAAATGAGACCAAAAACATTTGGTAAGATTTTGTTTTTGCAGTGTGTCACTGACATTCTGTGTAATATATAAAGACCAACATTTACATAAAATGGTGCAAAAATAACTAATTTCATGATATTTCATTTTGCATCAAGTGCATCTAATGGTGCTGAAGAAAAACATCTTTCCTTGAAGTCTAAAGTATCCTTCGAAAAAATGCTAAAATGAAAATATAAATAAGTGTTTTTTGCTGTCAGAGGTCATAATGTTATGCCTGATCAGTAAAACATAAATTATGCACATTGTAAATGCATAGCGATGGGAGGTTCCCCACCTTCCACCTCTCTGTGGAAGCAGCGCAGATTTTAATATTTAAAGCAGTAAAAACAAAATCTCCCATCTGCTATAATTAAAAACTAATGTTTTATTCCCACGGATAAAGAAAAAAGTTATAGAAATGATAAGTGATCATTTCATGCAGGCATTTTCAGTCTGAGTTCAAGTTAAAACACATCTAACCTGCATTTGCAATACAATCTTCTCCTCCTCGTTTGTAAAATAAAAATACTGCTTTTATATGCACAGAAAATATTTTTTATTCCGCGTTTATTTTATAATTTAAACGTCAAATTCCTTGTTTATGTGCATCAACTGGACGAGTGAAACTCTAAAAGTTCAAAGAGATTCTATGAAATCGCATCAAATCCAACTGGCTTTCACTTTTCCAAGATCAAAATTCGCCCCTGAACATCCAATAACTGGAGATTTATTGCACTTTTTAGAGCTGCATGAATGAAATGTAAGCGTTGGGACGGCGGGAATCGGCCCCTCGGCGCGCGGAGGTCCGGGCTGTGGCGGAGCTCTGGTGCCAAACAGCGCGCACAGCTGGATGTCCAGAGCCTCTCATCCCCTCAGCGACATCGTGATGCAACGAGGCGACCTGATCTGGCTGCACTCGAAGAAACGAGAAGAAGAAAGAATCCCCCCAAACAGTTGAGACATTTACCATAGGTGTCTTCATTTTGCTGCGCGCTGTCTTATCGCTGCGGCTCAGTGCGTCTGGCTCCACTTTCTGCTCTCATGGTCCGGACTCATCCTGCCCGCCCCTGGATCCGCTCCGGTCCTGATCCCAGCCCGCCTCGGAGCGAGAGTGTCTCCAGACTGGAGTCCGGGCGCGATTCATACGGAGCGCAGACCGCGGCGACAGATGTTCGCTGTACTGTACATCTGCTGGGTCTTAACGCCGCCCGGCTTCCGGTGGCGCTGGAGGAGGCGCAGCGCAGAGGAGGGAGACCCACAACTTTCACTATTGGGTGGAAATAAATGCATAAATAAATCGTGACTGTTTTACGAATGAGGATTAGAGTCGCTGAAAACAGAAAAAATAATTTAACTTCTTCCATGCAGTTTAAGTCAATAAATCCTTAATATTGAATAAATCTGTTGGCAGATTATTTCAATTGTAACATGGAAATGTTTTCAGTGAAATAATCTCCCGTTGGAGTTAGTATTTTTTCCATCAATACTGAAAAAGCTTGTTATTGATTTAGATCATGCTGAAAAGTTTGTCTTATTTCATGTGTTGTAAGGTATTTACACTTGAAAGTACACTAAAAATACTTGTGTTTTTGTGAGGACCAAAGCCCTCTTCAGGTTACTTCTCAGATTATCCAACATTTAGTTTTGCACTTTGGCTCCACTTATTTCAAAATTATGTTTTTAATTCAGGGGTCAGAAATCTGAAACCTTATTTTATAACATCTTTTCCATTTTCCCGAACAAACCTTCAAATATTCCCCAAATCAAAAAGTTTTCAGACTGTTTATAATCTTTCAAATATTCAGAAGAGTTTCTATCTTACTTTGATTACAAATTAAACTAAATGTAAGATACCTGGTTGATGTACCTGCACCTGATCTCAGTTTATATGAAACGCTCATTAGATATTTGTATGACGTATCGTTAGTTAATTCACGAGGAATGAAATTATCTCCCGATCTCAGGCTAAACACGTCTGCTGTGAAAAGTTCTTTACTCCGCATTAAATACAGCTGATGATGTTGGATAAAGATTTTTACACTATTGTAAAATAAAACTCTGGCACTGAATCTGATTCGGAAAAACTAGAAGGAAAACAAGAACCTTTCAAAGATAAACATATAAATATAAATGGATGCTCACCAGGTTAAGAAAAAAGTGCATTTTGACTTTTTAGCACCAATTTAAAAAATAATTAACATTTCCCTATAATAAAAACTCTTAATGCTACAAGATTAAAACTTGTGTTTCTTTGCTGCAACATTTTTCTAGTGTCTGACTTTCCTTTTAGTTACACGGTTGGTGAAATGGCACGTGGCAAAGTGTTAGAAAAGCTTTTTTTTTTTTTTTACATATTTATTTCATAATAATATCATCCAGTTTCTTCCTCGCTGCCACTAATGGACCAGAATCCGGTTTTTAGCTTTTAAGCTGTAATGCTTCTAATGTTTTGAGGTTTATCTTTCAATCAGTGACTCATAATTTGTTTTTCTGGTTATAAAGTAAACAATGTTGCAGTTCTTCCACCCAACTGAGGAACATTTACCATTTATGTCTTTATATTTCATGAATTTATTGTTTATTTGTGGTTAGAAGCTGCAGAGTTGACTGGCAAATTAAAAGAAAAGTGCTAATATTTTTCCAAATCTTGACAATAAAAGGGGTGTTTGGCCTTTTTTCTATCACATGGGATTTTAAAAGCTTTAAAACTTTTAGCTTTAATCTCTCTAATCCTGCTGGATGTGATGCATTTCATATCTCACGCACCAGCAGCGTCTTTTAATGCATTAATATTAATATCGTGTGCTATAAAGAACTTCTCAAGCCAAAGTTCAAAGAGCTGCTTGAAGAGAAAACTTGAGACAACAAAATGATGCAGCTGAGTTGCAGAAAACGCATAAAATATTTGTTGTTTCTTTTACAGATAGTAGAAGAAAAAACTTTATAAACTGAAAATTGTTTGTAGGTGATTATATAACCACAACCAGATGTTTTAAATGCATATTAAACGCATATCCTAGTAAAGTAAAGAACAACTGTGTCATTTTTTACGAAGATGCGTCATTTAAATCCCTTATTAAGCAGGTAAGTTTTTCCTCTCCACTGTCGCCACATGCATTCTCCAGATGAGGGATTGCTGTAAAGTCAACGACTCAAAGCAAGCAACTGTTTACAGTCGCTACATCAAGGAGGAGTGAATGTGATCTTCTGGATTCCCCAAGATAGAAAACTTTAACTACTTGAATAATTAACAGCACTTAAAGCTACAGCATATCATTTTTATTTTTATTTTTAATTTAATTTTAAAAATATATACGTTAATCATCATAATAATGTGACAGTATAAGTCATAATCAGGGAAAAAAAAATCTAGCTCTTCTGCTTTCTCCCAGTGCTAACTGCAAATTTACACCACTCTGTGAGAAACAACTAATCAGAGCCGGGAGGAGGGTCTTAGCGCTGTCAATCACTCTTGTGCTCACCTTCTGCTATTCTCAACTACCTGATCCTGCCATGAATGCTAATACTAGTCAGCATGGCCACAGTTGAGGCTGACAAACAGTTTTCCTGGAACAGAAGGTTAATTATTGATGAACAGCGGTAAGACCCGCCTCCTGGCTCTGATTGGTTGATTGTTTTTCAGACGGCATTAGCAGCTCAGGGAGGACGTGGAGATCAAGCTTTTCACAGATTATCTGTCTCCTATTATGCTGTCAGGACATCAGACAGTTTTAACAAATATATAAAAAATATTTTTGTAAAAGTTGTTTGCTGCAGCTTTAATTCACTGTCTGATAACTAAGATCAAATTAAGTGTATGACTAGATTACACTTTTGGCAAAATGCCTTCAAATGACATCTTGTGAACTGCTGCTATATAAATGAAGCGAGTTAAAATTCAATAAAAAAACCCCCAACAAAACAGCAGAAACAAAATAACTACACCAAAAAATAAGTTTGTTTTGGCGGTCCACCAAATTTTTTGTAATAAAATTAAAAGTAAAATATTACACTGCAAATAAATTACTTTAGAACTAAATAGTTCTAAAGTAACCACTTTAGAACTATGGATCATCTTTAGGTTGTGGTTTATCCACCTATATACAGTGCCGTAACAAAAATCGGGGGCTTGTCCGGGATAGCGTCATCCAACGGTGCTTCAAACATCAGGCGCGTTTGGTTTACATAAGAGAATAGTCCAAATAAAAACCTTATCAGTTTGAGATTAGTCTATAAGGAAGTGTTCTCATTACAAATTAACAGTGAGAAATGTTTGCAGTCTATCCAAAGTTTATCCAAAGTTTAACATGAATTGACAGAATTTCAAACTCAGCTGTTTTCTTAAACAAATTCAGAAAATTCAAACATGATTGATGTTTGAGTTTTTCCAAAAACAGAAAACAAAAGCAGGGATGAATTAAACAAATGAAAAACAAGCTGTGAAGATTTGAGTTTTTCTGTGTTTATTTTAGGTTTCTGTGTCCTTTGAGTCTCCGTGTTGTCCTGTCTTCTCCTGGATTGTTCCCAGGTGTGTCTCGTTCCCTGATTACCCTCTGTGTATTTAATGCCACCTGTGTTTCTGTGTCTTTGTTGGGTCCTTGTTGTATCTGTCCAGCTTAGCTATCTTGTCACGTCATACCTGTTGTTAATCTTCCATTGATACCAGATGCTACCAGTTTTTAACTTTAGCCTTCTGTTCATGCTGAGCTGCCTGGACTTTGGATTATTTGTGCTTTTACTACATTAAAACATCGTTCTTTCATCCTCAGCATCATGACACAAGCCAGTCAGAGCAAAAAAAAAAAAAAACACAGCTGAATGTTATTTTTAATAAGTCTTTTAATTTTAATTTTTCAGACTCTGGTATTAAAATAACTTCACAGCATTTTTCCCCCTCACATTCTACATTTCAAAGATAAAAACAAGCTAATCCTGAGTGGAGCTGCTGAACCGTTTCACCTGTTTGCCTGAAATTGCACTCAATCGACTTGAGGTTATAGACGGTCCTGAAGGAATAGCTAGTCTTTCCTGAACTCACTTCAGTGTTTCCATCAGAGTCACGGGAAATAACATGAAACCTCTTAGTTTGGATCGGCTAACAATACCTTCCAGAAAAGCAGTTTAACTCGAATGATTTATTTTTTCTTTCTGTGTTTGTTGAAGGGAAGTAATGGGAAACTGGGAGTTTCTAATCGCAAGTAATTTTACCCTTATTCAAGTGAAAATGGTTCTTCTTCCTATTCAATTAGAGCAGTTTGGAGGTTTAAGTGTAAAACCAGACCATCAATAGTTCTGTGGATCAGAAAGCAGCTTCTAACACAAAATAAAAATCTAAACATGTCACAAAAGGTTATTGAGGCGTCTTATTTTCCTGTTCCTTTCTCGTTATTTCCATTTTGTACTTTAGATCGCCCAAATAAAATGAAAAGAAAATCGATGGTAGAATCAGCTGCATACCGGAACTCTGTTTAAAATTTATTTGTAATTTATGGAAAATTAAGATTTTTGCTACAGTGAAGGAAAACATGTTGAGCCTAAACTGTGGCTGTAATATAATATATATGAACATATTTGGTGATAACCTCTAAAGTTTGATGATTGTACATATTTCACTGTTTATCTCAATATTTAGCAGAAATGAGGAAGTGAAAACATCTGTTTTCTTGAATTAATTTAAAATAAAACAAATGTGTCCAACATGCTTCCACCTACAAAGATAATAAAATAGTGAAATCAGGAGGATAACATAATAAAATTATGAGAATAAAGTTGAAATAACACAAGAATAGTCATAAAATTACAATAGTCAAGATAACATAAAAATAAAGTTGTACGAGAATAAAGTCGCAATAGTATAAAAATAAAGTGAGAAAGTTATGAGTATAAAGTCACAGTAATACCAGAACAAACTTGACGTATTACGAGAATAAAGTCATAAAATTATGACAATAAAGTAATGATTTTACGAGAATAAAATTGTATTATTATGAAAACAAAATCATAATATTAAGAGAATAAAGTAATGAACTTATAATTAAAGTTATATTACAAGAATAAAGTTGCAATATTACAAAAATAGTCATATTACAAGAATAATCATAATACAAGACAAAAGTCAAATAAATATGAGAATAAAGTTGTATTACAAAAATAAAGCCAGAATGTTACAACTTTATTCTCATAATTTTATTCATCTATTCATTTATTTCTTACTTTGTCGTATAAAACAGATTTCCTCTGAACATTAGACCAACAGGAAGACTCACTTCTTTTATTTTTCTTTTCGACTCAATATTTACCACTTCTCTACTTTCTGTTTGCATTCTTTGACTGTCTCAGTATTTGTATTTTATCATCTGGAAAGTTAATTGTAAGAACAAATCTTGTTGGGGGGGAAAAAAAAAAAAGTGAACATGGAAATATTTTTTCCACAGGTGAAATGGCGTCTCCAAAGATAGAAAACCAAAGTCACACCTGCAGGAGTGAAAACATAAAACAAATACATGCCTGTTGTTTATAACATCTTTATAATTTCTGTTTTCTTTTGTTCTCCAACTGCAATTAAGATAAATTTCAACTTTTTATGCAGAGATTGATTTACCAGAGGACAGATGAGATACCTTTCAAATCATTCTTCATCTATTCTTAGTCCAGTCATTTGAGAAATAAGTGTACCAGGTTTTCAAATAAAAGTGATTTTATTTGTTTTCTTGTCAAACCAAACAAGAGGCAATTGAAAATATTATAGGGGGATGATAATCTGATAATCATAAACAACGTTAGCCAAAACTGAAACAAGGTTTGGTTATAGTGAAATTAGAGAAAGTACGTTATAAAGATGTGTAACTCTAAGAGAATCACCAAATCTCCAAAAACTTTAAGGAAGTTCAAACCTTTATAACCAGATTTTTGCATCTTTTATTATTTTTCAACAGATTTTTTTTCTTTCTGTAGTTAAATCATACAGAACATCACATTATGTGTGAAAGAAGTTTTGAAATGATTCGTCATTTTTTCACATCTGAATTTGAATGGTTGAGCAGAAACGTTTGAAAACCCTGATCTCTTTGCATGAGGATGTAATTTAAGACTCAGAAGAACAATTTTGGTTTTGAGTCTCCATGAAAACCTAAACAAAACACATTAACAAGAATAAGTGATTAGATCCAGCAGAGACAAAGTTAAAAGCTTACCTATTTAACAGGTGAACAGGAAAAAGAAACAGTGGAAGAACATTTCATGGAGCAGACGTAACAATCGCATCTTTAGGATTTCAAATGTTCTTAGTAGGGAGATTAGCAAAAAGCAGCCCTGGACTGAAACTGGAGAGCAAAAACTTTTGTATCCTTTTGTGCACGTGTTGCATAATTAAAAACAAATTCTCTCCTTCTATTCAAGCACTAAGAGAAAATCTATTCTCTAAAATCAGAGGATGAGACTCCATGAAGCGTTTTTCTATGTGAAGTTTGACCTGGAGCGCTGAGTCAGTTTATGAACCACCTGATCCAGCTCTTTACCCCCAACCCGGCCACCCCTGAAACTAGATCCCCTCCTCCATCACGCCTCAGGGAGCAGCTTAATTAAAGACCTGGTTAGAGCTGGGGCTTCCCATCACCTTATTCTTCATGCATGCACAGTCATGGCACAGAAGCAAATCCCCTAATGGACACTGTCCTGACCCAGTACACAAAGCGTCAATTCAAACCCTGCAAACAGGTTGTTGTTAATAACTGACTGACTGAAAACGTAGGAAGGATTAAATATTGTTAAGACTGAGGCGAATGATTGACACAGGTTTACTGAAATTTACCCCAAGTCCAGATTGAAACGGCTTTATTTGGTTTTGTCCCATCAACACAGTGGTGTCCAAAAGAAGGGCTCAGGGGGGCCATGGCTCCGTCTTTAAAAATGTTGGCCACCGCACTGGTCCCCACAGGAAACCAAGTTAAGGTCATAGACAGGCAGGGGGGTAATTTTCTTCAATCAAGACTGAATATATACACTTATACATATACATGTATTAAATCATATATTTTTAATTTAATTCTTAATCTAATTATCAAATTAATTGAACTTATAAAATGTAATTATCATAAATGCATATAAATATATTTATTCACTTTTCAAATTTATAAAAATATATATTTATAAATATTTTCTTGGAAAAAAAAACACACACAAGGAAGAGGAAATGGCAAAAGAAAATATATATTTCTTGATGAAAATCGATGTGTAAGGACAGAAAAACATTTTTAATTAAGTCAGTTTTGGGCCTCCACACATTTTTAGCTGTGCCCTCCTAAAACTTTTACTGGGCCGGTCTTGTCACCCTAAAAAATCTACAGATTTCCCAGTGTAGCTAAAGGCTAAAAAATATATAACTAAATACAAAAAAGACAGGAAACAACACCACTGCATCTCTGTGGAACAAAATAATATTATTTTTACTCTTAGCATCATCAACTGGAAATTATATACTTTTATTTCATCTTAAATATATTTAAGAGCAATAAATAAACTAAATGAAGACTCAGATAACTGTATGAAGAGATTTGAACAAATTTTCCCAAACTCTGTAATATTTATTCAGTTGTTTTGCTTGGTAAGATCAAACATTTAAAGCTTTACAAATACTCTCTCTCCTCAAACCTTGTGTAAACAATCAGCATCCTTGAGTTGCTTTCTGAATCGCATGAAAATTCACATTTTTTTTTTTCTCAAATAGAAGTGGAAAGAGAAGAAAAACAGTGTGTTGTCCTCCATTTTCAGTAGAAATTGGAAAATGAAGGTTTGAATGAAAAGCAATGTCAAAGTGCATTCCAGACGAAAAGAAAAAGCAGAAGAGGAAATTAGAATCAAAAATATGTACAGCACTGTTTAGATGTGAAGAGCATTTAAAAAGACATCTCACATGGCTGGTGATGCACTGTTTCCCTCTGCAGACACTTGAACAAAACGTTAAAATAAGCATTTTGAGAATTGCTACAGCTGGTACCATAAGGTGATATTAAAAAAATGTAGACCTGAGTGTGAAGACAGATCTACATCCTCTGCCCACCTCAACCTTTAAATTTGTTTAACATACAGGAGTTTTCTCCTGTTTATTTTGGTAATAAAATTAAAAGCAAAATAATACACTGCAAATAAAAGACTTTAAAATTGTATAGCTGTGAATTGCAGCTGATGGATCATCATTATGTTTTGGTTTATCCACCCCTGGACAGTACAGTAACAAAATTTGGGGGCTCGTCCGGGACAGTGTCATATAATGGTGTGTTCACACTGAATGCATTTTGAACATCAGGCACGTCTGGTTTACATTCAAAGTCTATGTGGAGGCATGTTGAAGGCCTGTTGCAGTGCATTCCATGCTTCTAGGACGATTTGAAACATTTGACACATCAAGTGCTTCCGACAATTAGGAAGGCAACGGAAAACAATGGCTAGTTCGATTTTGGTGCCTCTGACGCATCTCCACATAGCCTTTGAATATAAACCAGATACGCCCGACTTGCAAAATGTTAGGTATAGAGCAAACCGGTAAGTGCAGCTGCATTCAAAGTGCACACGCATTGGATGGTTTTTGACACGCAAAAAGTGTGAACGCACCATTATACATCAGAAGTGTCAAACTCCTTTTAATTTTAGGCCATATCAAGATCATGTTATAACCACAAAGGTCTGTCTGTGGCAGAATGTACAGATAAAAACTATTAAATAATAATAAATTGCCGTCTCTGCATTCGACGAGCACTCCTTGAAATTAAATAATATTTAACGTTTTTTCACAACGATGTCACTTGGCGGTATACAGAAAAAAAAACTGCTCTGATTTGATTGCTAAAATTATTTTTAAGAACACAATTGTTATTTTGAAAGTTATATTTATGTAACAGAGCGCAGTGGGCCAGATAAAAAAATATTTTGGGCTGGATTTGGCACAAGTTGCATATCATCCTCACTTGGGTAGAAGTCTGTACTCATGCAAATATCTTAGTTCACTTGAAATAAGGCAAATTTAAAATTACAAGTAATTTTAAAGCAAGAAGCTTGTTTTAAATCAATAATTCCTTATTGTTGGTGAAAATGTTCTTGTTCCACAGGGAGATTATTTCATCTGCAACATGGAAATAATGTCTTGCTGAAAAGTTATTTATAAGTTAGTACACTTGAAATATTGCTAAAAGCTAGACAAACATTCTTGGTAAGATGTGTTTTTTGCAGTGCATTTGAATGTTGTTTATTATCTAAGTTATACAGAAGCTGAAAGATTCGTGACGTTTTTGCTGCACTCTGGAACCAAATAGCTCGTGTCTGTGCACTATGCCGTCAGAAATCCACTTAACATTTAGCATTTATGGCATTTCTCATCTCGTTTGCATGTGATGTTGCTCATTCACCCCAAACAGGACTTCCAGAAAGCCCACATTAAAACAAGTTGGCTCATCATTTGTCACAGGGCCCAGGGGTAATGAACAGGGTGAATTGGATGTACTCTAATTATGGAAAGGACAAAAAGCCAGTCAGAGTCCCCCATCAAAGTCCCCCTGCAGCACCGCAGCGGAGGAAAGCTTTCACTCATAAATCAGAGAAGGGGTCAGGATCTGCAGCCAATTACAGAAAACAAGAAAGTAAGAGAATCAAACCCAGGATAAACAGTAACTTTGCAAGAGCTAGCGAATTCATGCATGTTAAAGAAACTGATCAGCATCCCCCACCATGAGCAGCCTCATCATCATGATCGAGCTGGCCCTGACAATACGCCCGGAGCGCCCTAACCTTGGTGCTACAAGGGGCCATTATGATCGATCAGCATGCTCCAGAGGCTGCCCACATGCTAGGCTGCTTACAATTTAAATCTGTGGGTCTGTTCGTGGCCTGATGGTCACGGTGAGGTTATGCTGAGCTGAGCCGCCCACACAGCACGATCTGTTGCATACTCACACCAAGACTTGCTCCAGGAATGACTTGAGTTAAAGTTCACACAAACCTGTTGTTTTGAGATTCAGCCCACATTTTTTTAACTTCTTTTTTTTCCCCCATTTTGATTCTGTGGGTGTCGAGGAGCAGGATTACAAGGGTAGACTTAATCAGTCGAGGAGCTGTGCGCTGCAAAAACACAAAATCTTGCAAAGAGTTTTTCCATAATTTCTAGTGCAAATATTTGTCCACAAATGAATTAAGACAAAAATAACTTAAAAGTAACTTTTTAGCAAAATAATAGAGTTTGTTTTAAGCCAATAACTCTTGAATAATGACTTAAAACATGAAAAATGTCTTGTTACAAGTGAAATAACTGCCAGTGTAACTAGTACTTTTTAAAATTAACATTCAAGAATTATTTACTTAAAACAAGCTTCTATATCTTGCTGAAAAGTTACTTTTATTTTGCTTTATCTTATTTCAAGTGTACGAAAATAAGATGATGAAATCAACATCTGAAGTAACAACAATACAGTATCTAGTAAGGTGCCATGAGGAACTCCACAGTAAATTGGTGCTGTAGATGAAGAGCATTAATTCATGTGGAATGCAAAACTTAAAAATATGACCTGATAATTGATGTAAACAAAACTAGACAACGGTGACAACACTGTTTCTAAATGACAACCAAAGTTTCTGAAAATAGTCGATGGCTTCCACCAAATCCATTTTTAGCTCTGGTATGATCCAGGAATACTTTGAACAAACTGTTAAAAGTTTCATTTGCTCACTGTTTGTGAGTCATTAATGTTTTGCAGAATCAAAATCACGTATGCTGTAACAACACTGCAAAAATACAAAATCTTACCAAGTATTTTTGGTCTAGTTTCTAGTGCAAATACCTTAGTGCACTAGAAATGAGACAAAACTAATTAAAAGTAACTTCAAGATATAGAAGCTTGATTTAAGTTAATAATTCTTAACTGTTGAAGAGAAAGAACCAGATAATTTTTCTTATAACATTGCAAAAATGTCTCATTACAAGTGAAATAATCTGCCAACGGAACAAGTAATTTTTCAACAATATTCAGGAATTTACATAAAACTAACACAAATATCTTTCTGACGTTCCTGGTACGTTAGTATCTGTCTTATTTTAAGTGAGCTAAGATATTTGCACAAGAAACTAAACATACTTGGTAAGATTTTGTAGTGAATTACTGTGGATATTTACATT
>VMRN01000007.1:10598158-10693385 GCA_010277015.1 Poeciliopsis turrubarensis
ACATTCAATACTTTAATCGCTGCTGTTTTCAATCTTTTAATGCCATAACTGTGTACATTTTGTTTTGTTCATGTTTTTCATCATTTTGTGCAATCTCTTCTGTTTGTTCTTTTTTTCCTCCTTTCTTCATATTCGCTCCGATGTTTGTTTTTTTAGTTAAATTAGTTGTTTCCATACTGTGGCACTTTGAAAACCCATTTCTGCTGTTATTTCCTTCCATTTTTTAACTCAGCTGGAATAAAGAGCAGCACTTTTCCTATTTTCTGATTTCTCAAAAAGAAAAATCTCTGCATAATGCAGCCCTTCTTAAAATATTGCTACCATTAATGCATTTATCCACCTCTCCAGCTAATGGAAACTCAAATTTAGTCCCTCTCACAAATAGCACCATTGTCATTTGAATCTTTGCAAACAGATGTGCTAAAATCCGAAGTAAATTCCTCCTTGATGGTTGGTTACGGTTTGTGTCAAAGGTAATTTCCAATTTCTCTCCATCCTGAATTACTCTCCAACAGAGAAACCTGCTGTCTGTCCAAAGCAGAAGATTGAGGGTCAGGCTTCGTCCGCTCCAGCTCCACTTGCTGGTAATTACTGGCCGCGGTTCAGAGGGCTGTCTCTCTTTTTTTGGCTTCCGACTAGTTTGGCTGCAGGAGTAACAGCTAATTAACTTCCTGAGTATTGTTGTTTATCTGACTTTATGATCTGACTCCGTGCCAGTTTGTCTCTGTCTCAGAGAGCGGCCTGGATTCCCCTGACATTAAACGCACCACATGGTGTGGCTGTAAGCTCGGACCCGGAGGGTTGGCAGTGTGCCGAGGCTCCTGCTTCACCGGGCTAATGTAAATGCTCCGTCTCATCATCGGGGTCCACAGGGAGCAACTCACATCCGCCCCGACATGCTCACTCTAGCAGGGGGGAAATAAAGCATGGCCAGATGCTGGGAATAGCCTCATGGGTGAAGAGGGAGCTACTGGAGGTCAGAACTGAAGGACTAAAGAATACCAAAGTCATTTATTACTCTGTGCAGGAGAACAGAAGCTGCGGATTCACAGTTTTAAGAGTTGCTACTTCTTCAGGAATGTTTTGCCACTTTAATCTTATAAAAATAAGCTACATCTCAGTCCAATTGAAATTGCACAACAATGAACCAAACTATAACATCAAGACCAACTCTGACCTAGTCAAAGTCTGACTGTGCCTCATCAAATTTATTATTATTAATGTGATGATTTGTTAATTAAAATAATTGTAAGCTAATAATAAGGACATATCCTCAAAAAACTTCCATTTACTGAAAGAAACAACACTCTCAGAGCAGTATTTTTTTTCCTCTTACATGCACCACTTTTATATATTCACAGGCATACTTACAGTTTTTTTAGATATTTTTTTTCCTGTAGCCAAACATTTTGTTGCAAAATTCTCTGTTGTGCAATGAAAACAAATAAGCCAAAACTGTATAAAGAATAAACAATACATACATTTTGCATTTTAGATTAAAAACCTTTTCTGTCTGTATATGTTCTACCCAGAACTTCTCAGGTGTCTTATTATAAATAAAATCTTTATTTGAAAACCAGAAGCTTCACCTGGTTCAAATTCTGTGCGTGTGACGTCACACTTTCGGGAATTTTGTCATAGCAACCGACAGTTGCTAGGACAACAATAAACGAGCCACAAGCTTAGATCTAGCTCTCGTCTTATTCCGATCTACTTACAAACAATGTAAGTATATTATAACTATTACTAGATTACAGTTTTCGAGTACTCTACCCACCTCTGTGTAACACTAAGATAAATAGAGATATTTACTGTAGTTCTTACTGCCGAACTAGCAAAATTAGCTTCGCTAATGTATTTGAAAGCTAAGACGGACACGATAGTGTTTGTTGCTACATGTACTTACTCTGCCGGTCACCAGAAGCTTGTTATTGACGTGAAGAGTTCGTAGGTCCTTCACAAATCCGTTTAAACGTCAATAGTGTGCGTCCATGAAGCTCCTCCGTGGCGTAGAGCCTCTTCCTGTTCACCAGGTCGTGAATGCGACCCGTATCCGATATTATCATGTCAGTCTGAGCAACACAGGTCGGATTCTTTTCCAATGCGACCCAGGCCACTTGCATATCCGATACGTATCCGATTCCAGGTCGCATTCATCCGAATTGAACGTCACTGATACTCGACAAACGTCACTATCCTGGGCCCTGATATGCGCAGGCGGGAGGAATAGCAACAACCATGACGGACTATAATGAGGATTAAGTTGCTAAAGTGCGGCTCCGGTCGGACAACTTCAAATATATAAGCTCTGCTCCACCGTTAGCATCCATGTTTACTTCCACAAACACTGAGCACTTCTTCTTCTTCTTCTTTTTATGGCGGTTGGCAGAACACTGAGAATGCTGCTGACGTTATTGCGCCCTCTACTGCGCATGCGGCGTATTTTCAGGTCGTTTGTCCATTCACACTGCAGAACACATGCAGGTCGGATTTATTTGGAAGTAAAAAAAAATCGGATTTGACAAAAATATCGGAATTGTATCGCTTCAAGTTCCAGAGTGAACGCAGTATCAGAGGCAGATAGTACACATTGTTTCCATTCTGTCGTCGATCCCATCAGCAGATTGTTTGTCGATATAAATTTCTCTTGAACATTCGTTAAAAGTTGAAATACTTTCTTTTTGTTGAAGTTCATCTATCAGGTGTTGCTGCGCTTCTTTAACAAGATGGCGGTTCACTTCTGATTCAGAGTTTTGGAAACAATTTATTAAGAGTCACTTATTAATTGGAACAAATAATAAAGGTCAGCCCTACATTGTGTTGATGTTAAGTGAGTATTAAATACTTATTTTGCATTTATTCATCTGTAAATGCATTCTTTGCTACAAATGATCAAGCATGCTGAATAAATGCAATGTTTTTGTGTTTTAGACAATAAAGTGTATTTTATTATTAAGAAATAGGAACTTAGTTGTTTGCATTTTTAGCATATTTTAATATTGCATAAAATAAGCTTACTTTGTAAATAAAAAAATAAGAAGAATGTTCTGCTTTTTTTTCCTGATTGATTAATGGAATAACCAATTGCAATAATCATTGTTTGTTGCAGCATTAATTATGACCTTAGATAAGCTGTTCATGTTCGGAAATCCTCTGATGTAGCTGAATTAAAATAATTTTGAAAGGAAGAATGGACAAAAATAGACTTATTACCAGTCCAAGCACTGGATCCCAGTTAAAGCCACCACATAAAATAGCAGCAACTACTTTTTTATGCAGGGTAAGGTTGATATAAATAGTTATTTCCTCTCAATAAATAAAATCTTTATTTAAAAACCGCATTTTGGATTTACTCGGTTTATCTAGCCCAAACAAAACTGGACAGAGGAGATATCTATGGAGGGAAATACTTTTTCACAGAACTGAATCTGCAAAGACAGCTGGACATCTTCTGGGTGCCGAGGGATGCAAAACCTTTCATTATATGCAGCATTTTTTCCCTTTGAGCATGTGTTGCTGTGCGACATGTGATTACTGTGTTATGTTCAGGGACCCTCTGAGAACAATTGAGATTGAAAAACCTCCAAAGACACCAGAAAGCCTCAGAGGATTGAATCTGGTCTGTTTGTGAGGCAGGAACGGTGGCCATGTTGAAATAGATAATACACACGTCAGGCTGGGATGCATTTCCTTCTTTGCTAAAAAGCCTCTGTCACCGTCTGCATGTTTTTGGCAAAGTTAATGGATTTTGAAGATTCATCTTGCCATTTCTCCTGAAAAGGTTGCACAAGCAGCCCTTCTGAGGCAGTTACATTAAAATGTCTTCTTTGACAATATCGTTTCCTCTGGTAAGATGTTTTTGCAAACCCTTATAATTTGTTTGAGAAGGTAGAAAATACAAAAAGCATTACTTAGATGTATGGGAAAAGAAGGACTCATGAGTGTCAGCACCGAAAATAATTAGATGACTGAACAAAGTAAACAAAAAAAAAAACATATTTAGCAAAATACAAACAGCAGAAAAGGTAACTGAAAACGTTAAAGGTTTGAAACACGGACTGTGTGTCAGAATGTGTCTTTTGGATTTGCACTAGAAACTCGACCAAAAATACTTGGTAAGATTTTGTGTTCTTGCAGAGCAGCCGTGTTTTGTTCGCTTTGATCAATATCTAGTCGTTTGTGTAGACAGTCGGATGTGTTTGTGGTGTGAATGCGTAATCAAACTAATGAACTCTGGTCAGCCTAAAAACTTGGTTCCCCGTTCTGGTGCGGTTTGAATAAACATGTGAATGCAAGTGGTTCCTTCCAAAAGCAGGAAGCAAACTATAGCGCAGCAATACATCCAATACCAATACTGTGTCAAATAGCAAACTCTATATTTCAGCTTCATGTAAAATATTTTAGCTATGCTCTGTGAATGGGTGAATTTTTAATGAATAATTTTGGGTTATGTTCCACAGAAAGAGCAGCAAATACGGAACTGTGAACATAAAAGTGTCTATTTATGTCATTTTTAAAGGCGACATAAATAGACCAAGATTTGTTGAATCATGGGACGTAATTAATTTTTTATTCTGGATTCATCTTTGTTTAATAAATAATGACAGCGTGGAATAAATAACTTTACTGTTGCCCCAAATCTGTTTTAAATTTGGACAAAAAGGTAAAAACTACTTTTCTCAGTTTGAGTTTACTTTTAGATATACTTCTAAAAGAGATGACTGCATTCATGCTAATTTTCAGCTTTTTGATAAGATCATTTATAGAAGTTTATTCTCCAAATGTTTTCCAATAACTAGAGTTTATTTTTTCGAAAATGCATCCAGGAACAGAGCGATCTTCAGCCTCCTTCAATGCAGCTGACGCTTCCTGGCATTGAATTTGACGGAGCAGTCAGTCACATTGTTCAGCTGTCACACTCTGCAGGACGTCGTCGGCACAAAACTGAAAATGTATGAAGGATGCGTAAAGAAAAACTGTGGCTAATGCATCTGCAGAAAAAAGCTTGAGAACGGCTTGATGGATTGAGACGACTTGTCAGGAAACAGCTCGATTTTACCCAGGCAGGCCGGAGCTGATGGGGGGAGTAAAGTTTTATTACAATCACGCGAGGAGATGGATGTAAACAAGGACATTAAACTGAAACATTATTGGAGCTTGTGGCTGCATGTTGCACAGCTTTCGCTTAAGTTCCTGCTATATTTCTGCAACTTAAGTGGCTTAATGATTGTACGGAAAATCTCAGAAGAAAGCCATGCATGACAACAGAGATTCATTTCGTCAGAGCTGCAGCTGCAATTAGTCACAGCCGAATGTTTTCTGTTCCCTCAGATAATCTCGAAATCGTTGACATTTAGTGTCAGCTCCCGTACATTTTCCTCCGAGTGTTTGGAGAAAGCGAAGGCAGGAGCCGGAGCCACCGGAGGGGGGAGAGGTAGGCGTAATCAGTCTAAACACCAGCTAATTAGTGCAGCAGTCGTATTTCTTTAGTCAGGTGGGTGTAAGAACAAGGCAGCTGAAGTGAAGTCGACACCAAAGCAGCTACATGGAGGTATGGTTGGAGGCTTTGTGAAACCTGTATGAAATTAATTATAAAAGTGACACACTGCTTTATTTTTCACACATTTTCCAATTTACACATGATGCGAACCGTTAGCTTACAGAGAAGACATAAATAGACCAGGATCTGCAACACCTCAAAGCATTTAAACACTTCATTTCTCCTCACTACCTGAATTAATATCAGACTAAACTTTTCCAGACTGAATTCAGTTTTGAGGTCAAAATTATTTCCACTGTTACCAAGTATTTTTGGTCTAGTTTCTAATGCGGATATCTGACTTAAAATCAAACATAAATAATCTACAAGTAACTTTTTTTAACAAGTCTTAGGAGCTTTTTTAAAGTAATAATTCCTTAATATTGATGAAAAATGTTTGTTATGAGTGAAATAATCTCCCATTTGCTTCTCGGCTCATAATTATCTGATCTCATAGTTGATTGGGATGAAATTCCCTGACAGTCAATGTATTCTTGTTTTATTATGAAAACAAATTACTTAGTGACACTTTGAATCCCAACACATTAACTTTGTACAAGAGGAGCACATCAAACATACAAACCTCAAAGAAGTGACACAAACTCACCTTAACTTCCTCATGTTTAAGTCTTTTTTCAAAAGTGAGATAGAAAGTTATGTTCTGCCATTATGACCAGTGTAAATTTGGAATAAAATGGCGGAAACTTGCAAACTTGACAATTGGATCTCCCATCAGGAGAGATTAGCTTTACTCACAAAATAAACAGCAAACAGGAAGAAACATCTTGAAACATCAACCAAAAAGTCAAAGCCTGGGCTTGTCTTGATCTTCCAAATGGATAATGGCACTAAAGCCAAATTGGTTAGAAAATGGGCGAAAGTTACCAAAGTCAAATGTTTTGGTGTCCCATAAAACTATCCACTCGTTCTGTCAGAAAAATATTGCAATAAGCTGGTGGACGTTACAGTTTCAGGCAGTTTTAACAAAAACTACAAACCTGTTTGTCATTTTGGCATTTCTTAATTTTGTTAATCTTAATTAATCCAAGTCAAGAAACTTTTAGTCTGACTTAATGCTACAAAATGAGAGGGAAGAAAGGTTGATGTGCCATTTCACTCAGTTTACCTACAAAATCCGGTTACAGTTCAAGGAGTTTTTCAGTGTTGAAATCAGTGAAGTGCACCAATTAACAGGATATAAAAATCAGGCAAAATCCCCCCAAACACGACATGCATGTCTCGTACAGCACTGATGAAATATGCAAATGACTCGAAGCTGCAGAGAAAACAAACACAGCTGGAGATGAGCGCCCAGTGGAAGGCGATTTGTTACGCCGAGCCTTGACTTGATGTTTGTCAGACAAACCTGACTAATTGGCTGTCAACAAAGCACCAAGATGGTCGTTAATGCAACGCGTCAGGAAAACAGGAAGTGATGACAGAGGAGTTTAGTAAAAATGAGATGTCAGAAACATGGATAATTAGATTTAATGATTTATCAAAAACAACTCTCAGCCTCACTAAATTTATGTGATGTGAATATTGAAACGCTGGAAAACTTTTCTTGTTAATAAAGTTTTCTAAAATATGTCAACCAGAGGAAGCACAATATTATTTGTATTTGGACTTTCTGCAAATAGTTTTAGGACATTAATTAGTCAGATAAGGATGAAATAAACTCGGCAGAAATGTAATATGCTTAAAGTGTGGGGGAGTTTTTTTTGTTTGTTTGTTTTTATTAAAAATACGACCACGTCTCAGTCTAATAGAAAACCTTTGGTATGGTGGAACAGGAGATTTGCACCGTGGGTGTGCAGCCCACAAATCTGCAGCAATTGCATGTCATGTTCCCAGTGCTTTGTTGAATCTGTTACAAAGAGATTCAGTTCTGAAGGCGAAGGGGGTCCAACCTGGTCAGGTGTACCTAATAAAGTGGCTGGTGAGCAGAAACCGTCTTAGCACTGAGACAGAAGGTGATATCTACACACTTCTTTATTTCCACTATGGCCACAAGCCAACCAAAACCAAGTCAAGTAGCATTGAGCCTTTTTATTTCTTGCATTTTCTTTAGAGTAGCTTACAGAAAAACAGGCACATTTTCCATTAATAATTTGGAAAAATCCTCAACGTTTTGAATCTGTGAATATTGAGCTGTGACGAGGCAGAGTTTGCATGTGCAGAGAAATGCTTTTCATAGTTCACAATGTCTTTACAACAACAAAGAACCTTAAAAGAAAAGCTTCTGTGCGCAGAAATTTAAATGTACCTAATTTTGAGTCTTCATGATGTGAGCATTTCCTTCCACCGCAGCCTGATTGCATTTTAGTCTAGAGTGTCTGAATGGCTTCCCAAACCATTCAAGCATTAAAGAATTTTTATGAGGTTGTTAAACAAAACGAGCTCCATTCAAATATTTTCAAAGGCAGAGCAGAAAAAGCTAATATTTGTACAGTTAGGACTTTCCACCTCTCTTTCTTCCCCTCATCTCTCATGTTTCGCCGTTTCTCTCCTAAAGCGTCCCTGAGCTACAGTAATTGTATATTCCGCAGCACCATCTGGCCCTGGAGAGCACATTTCTCTTGCTAACATGTTTCAGAGGTCAAACGCTCAGCACGAACAAATTTGCACACATTGAGTCCATCCTGATCGCCTCATTGTCCTTGCACAGTTTCATCTGCAACAGAAAATCCTAAAACACACGAGCTGCTGGGAGAGGAGGAAGGGGCGAGTACGACTGAGTTCACACTGCAGCCCAAAGTGAATCAATTACTAGTTTTATTTATTTAGTTTTGCCTTAATGCTGCCTGTATCCGATGTTTTCACGACAGACTGAACAGCACAGGTTGGATTCTTTTCCAATGCGACCACTTGGTGTCCGATACGCATCCGATTCAAATGTGACCCAAAGTCCAGGTCACATCGATCCGATCTGAACGTCATCGATACTCGACAAACGTCACTATTCTGCTTCCTGATACAAGTGGAAAGAAACACAACCATGACGAACAATAACGAGGATTAAGTTGTTAATATGCTGCTCCAATCAGACAACAACTTCAAAATTGTGAGCTACTGTTAGCATCCATGTTTAATGCTGAGCGCTTCTTCTTCTTCTTCTTCTTTTAATGGAGGTTGGCAAAGCACTGAAAACGCTCTCTCTGTGTGTCGTTATTGCGCCCTCTACTGCGCATGCTGTGCATGTTGAACCACCAGGGCAAAAATACGAAGCCTAAAGTAAAATGGCAGATTTTTGTCTTTCTTTAAAGTAAAGCGTCCTAAAAAGCACTTCTCCAGCAGCTCATTAGTTCTCCCGGCATTATAAATTACATCATGTCCATTACTCCTGCACAGCTCTGTGTATACAGCACTTTAGAGAAATGAATGGGCTCGGTAGCAACGCTCGCAGCCATTTGGTTATTAGTTAATACATCACCCTTGTCACTGTACCTCCTGAGACTCTCACAAAGACAGCTGAAGACGTGTGGATCCCTGACACCTCTGGTTTATTAGCTGTCACTAAGCACTACCTCGATTTAAACATTTCTGCTGATTTCAAATCAATAGTTTTATTAGAGCCGCTTCTTCCCTCTGAGCTGCCATAATCCTTTGTGGGAAAGATTCAACAAGGCGTCATAAAAATACCTTTGAGATTTTGACTCCATAGTGACATGATAACGCAACGCAGGATTACTGCTACTGTGTTTGTCGGCTGCACATCTATGATCATTATCTCTACAAATGCACCACAACCCCAATGTGCCTGTTGGGTTGTGATCCCAACCGTCTGGAATAATCCGTCCTTTCAAGCCCATAAATATTTTTAAGACATGTTTAGTTTTTATTTTAAGAGGTTAATCATCTTTAAACATGTTTCTTTTTTTTTGTTTTTTATATAATTTCCATTTGTGCAACTGTTTGTGGACCTTAGTTTATTTCACAGAGCTCTATAACTCTGTAAAGGTGGTGCAGTGTGGTGGTGTATGGCAGGATGTATTTTTATTGCTTAGGACAAAGTTGGGTAAACCTGATGCGTCTTAAAGGGGATGGAGAGTTAAAATATAGAGCAGTTTGTGTTATTCTCCATCTAGGTTTGCAGAATCATGACAGAATCAGAGCTCAAATAAGACAAAATACACTGAATGAAGACGACTGGAAACAAAGTATTTGCTCTTGGATGAGACTTGATTGCATCAGAAACTGAATTTAAATGATATCTGAGGCTGTAAGTAATTATATTTACCTTTTATACATCCAATTCTATGTCGAATTACGAAACCATCCTTCATTTCATTATGTTTGACCTCCAATGAAGTAAAATATTTTGATGAATTTGTCCAGATCAACATTTGTTCTGGAGATATTGCAAGATGTTTGTTTATACTTGATACTTTAATACATTATTTACACTCTGATGCTCAGTTTAGACCATCAATTATTGTTCAGTAAATGCTTTTACAAATGCAATCTGAACAAGTAGAAAAAGTGCTGGGCCTAAAATAAACATTTGTCACAGTGTCTGAAAGCCAAATCCTCAGTTTAAAGCTGCTGCAACATGTAAAAACACACGTTAATCACATGCTTTATTATGTGATCAAATAGAAATAAACATGGATTTTGTATCGTTTGAGATGTGGCAATGTTAGTTTGTTAGGCTGTGTGCTCGGCTCCTTCTTTGTTTATTTCACGTTTAATCATCATCTGATCATGTTGGGCTGAAAGTTATAATCAGTCTTTGGTTTCCTCTAAGTAGAGGCGAGATGTAAGGATTTAAAGTTTAATCACGATAGTTTGTGGCGCTGCGGTGTGGCGTATGCTCTGCCATGGTGGGTATCATAATGTGTAAGGCGTAGTGTGGTACCGTATGTTTTGAGTTATCTGAGGTTGCTGTGTTAGCATCTGGACTGGAGGTGTTTCTGTAAAGCTGCTTGTGTCTGTTAATGTGACTGGATGAGGCTTTAGAGGACAGGAGACTCTGCTGCTCCGGCAGCAGCAGCTCACGCTGTTAATAAATTAAGCTGAGGTCAGAAGGGGCGCCGCAGCGGCAGACATGTTTACTTTACCTGTGCTGTGTATCATTTTGATAAACAGAACAAAACGCCTGGGATCCTCTTAGGCTCTGCGTGCAGAGATTAGTCTAAAAACAACGTATAATAAGGAGATACTTAATTCCCTTTTCTTTCTAATTGCCCAGTCTTGGTCTAATTCAGCAAACTGGTTTTCACTGGAGACGTCCAGCAGGAATGAATGTTTTAGACCTAATTGATGCTAAAGGAGACTCTTATTATTGTGACAAACCAACTATGCTCTCATCAGATTCCTTTACTCGCTGATCACAAGGCTTCATTTCCACCCGTGAACCAAGTGACAAAATGCAACTGAGAAAAATGTCGACAGATTTTCACTTCATTAGAACCGAAGTTTGAAAACAAACTGGTTTAACTTTGAGCATCAAATCGCAAAGCAACTTTACAGGAATGACGTTTGATTTGAGTATTTTATTGGGTTTATGATGCATTTCAGCTTAAAACATAAAGGGGGGCATTATTTTCAGGAATCTGAAAAGTGTGGCGTGCAAATGTTTTCTAGGTCCCTTTATGTGAATTGTCCTAAATTAAATGCAGTACAACCGACGACCTTCGCTGTTGAGCACCTTATGCTGCCTTCACACCGGACAAAAGCGCGTCAAGTCGGACGCGTTTGCACTTTGAAGTGAGACGCTTGACATTTTCTCTGGATGTGCGTCAAAATCAGCCGTTGTTTTCCTCTGCCGATCTCTGTGCAATGGCAGATGAAACTTGTCTTTAAAATACATGGAAGTTTGTGATCATCAATGTGACTAAGCATGGACTAAATTGAAGCAGTGTGAAGGAACACTGCAAAAAGACATTTTTTGTCTAGTTTTGAGTACAAACGTCTTAAGATAAGAGAAAACTAACATACAAGTAACAAGATGTGGGAGATTATCTTGAGTGAATAATTCCTTAATATTAATTTGAAAAGTTCTGGTTCCATTCGTAGATTATTTCACTTGTAATATGTGAATAAATCCAGTGAATCAGGTACTTTTCCATCAATATTAAGGTATTATTGACTGAAAACAGTCAGTAAATCTTTAAAACAAGCTTTTTAAAGTTAGTTTGACTTATTTCAAAGATATTTGCACTCAAAACTAGACCAGAAATACTTGGTAGGTATTTAGTGTTTACAGTGAAGTGTTTATGTCTTCTAAACCGTCCTCCATCCTCATTTACTTGCCAAACATTTCTGCTGTCATAAATTAGAGGGATTGTATCAGCTCGTCTTTTAATTTCTCCTCTTCATATTTTATGGATTGCTGTGGCAGAAGAAACACAAACGAGCGCATCGACAATCAGGCTCCTGTTCATTTGTGCACAGATTACATCCAAACCGCAGCTGTCGGGGAAAAGTCTGGACTCAGCACCGTCTCGGCTCGTTTTTAAAAATCTAACAAGACGCCTGATGTGATGTGACGGCGCCGCCTGAGTCCCACATTCATGGACCATGAGCGCGTCACCGAGTCGGGCGTTTTCTCATTCTGCACACTCACTTTTGTCTTGAGAGGAATTTAATCACACAAAGATTGTTTGATGGATTTCTTTAATCCCCGAAAAGAGAATAAAACACACAGAGGACAGAATTTACATCAGAAAATCACAGTGAATCTAATTATAGCTAAAAAGCAGACAGCAAATGACAGACTAACAACATATAATCACTTCTTAACAAAACGCACGCTTCAGCAACATGCAGCGTTTCCCCCCAGACAGCAGGAGTGTGTTGGATATGTTAAAAAAAACACATTCTGTGCAGCTCAAACTCTCCCTGTGATACAATTTTACAAGGACACTTGACCTGAATGATTTAGAGGAAAGGAGTGCTACAATGCAAAATAAAAAGCACAAGAAAGGAGGCGACAGGAATACCGTTGCGAGAAAGCACTTTGAGAAATTGGCAGCTGAATTCACAGAGAAATGCAGAAAGAAAGAATTGAAATCAGAGCAGTAGGAGATCTTTGATGAGCTGCTCCTGAACCCGCGGAGGCAGGTTCCACCTCCAGAACCGGAGAAATGAGTCCCGTATTTGTGCAGCTCGCTTTAATTAGAACCCAGCAGCTTTTCAACTATTTTTTATTTTAAAACGACCTTCAGTTTGCTTGAACACTTGTTTCTTCCTTCTTTCTTGGTTTACATTTAGACAGCAAAGAGAAAAAAAAGCAGAAAAAAGACCTTCATCAGTTTCAGGTTAGAGGAAGGATGGATCTGAACTGTGAAGATAAACAGGCAAAATGTGTGAATGTGAAAAAATGATAAAAAACCCAACAATCCTTTGGATGAGTCGGATTCAAAACTGAGTAGTAGAAAATCCTACAAGGAGTTAAACACCTGGGTTTCAGTGCATTTAATATGGAATGAGTTGAATTCTCAAACAATATATGACATAAAATATGTATATATTTTAATATTTCATCATGTTCCCTTAGCGTGAGAGACGGAGACACTCGCTGTTCTTAAGCTCTGGTTTTAAAATTCAGTGTTCTGGGTCTCAGCCAAACAGTTTTTGGGCAACATACTGACCCCTGCACTGTCACTGATGTATTTTTAATTGCTTTGGACACCGCTGGGTAAATCTAATGTGTTTTTAAGGGCATGGAGTGTTAAAATATAGAGCAGTTCGTGTTATTCTCCATCCAGGTGTGCAGAATCATGTCAGAAGCTCAAATAAGGCAAAATAAACTGAATGAAGACTGGAAACAAAGTATTTGCTCTTGTGTGACGCCTGATTGCATCCCAATCTAAATTTAAGCCTTTTAAATTACATCTGAATAAATAATGTTGACCTTTTATATATTTATATGATGTAACTGGATTTAATGATATTTTCAAAGATATTGATATTTACTGATGCTCTGATTGAAGAAATAAAAAAAAACAACTGATTATTAAAAAAAATATTAATTTGAACATATTGTGTCGACAATAAATCAGAATTCTTACCATGATGAGAAATTTATCACAATAAATGATATGATAAAGGCCCACTCGAGATCTAAGAGGTTTTATATTTGATAGATAATTAGGATTATTTCATTTAAAAGAGTTTAAACTCCCCTATTTCAACATGTCAAAGTGAGACACCCTTCATCACTGCAGACAGTGTCTGCATGCTGTAACACGAGGGTAAGCCATTTTGTTATTTTATCACTTCTACAAATTTCTTGAAATTTGCATCAAGAAGCAGAAAAGGTGAATAAAAAGAAGAAAACCGATGAATGAGTTGATCTGACAATGACTGTACGCAAACATAGAGGAAAGTGATTAGGGCAAAAAGAAACAGGCCAGGCTGACGTAGTGAGGAAACACGACGACGAATGGTAACATAAATAAGCACAAAGAGCTCAATAATACCACGGTTCAATTCAGAGCATTACAACCAACGACAACACAGAAATCAGACAAATTTAACTCAAAACTGTGACAGTGGCAGACTGAGTTAGCGTGATATAACAGAAAGATAACACTGAATCAGTATTTACTTCATAAATGTCTCTGTGTAGCAGCAAACTGGCAGCTAAATGTAAATATGTATTTGTTGTTAACACAACCCTGATTCTTCCTTTGAGTTTAGGATCCGTTTCATAGATAAATTGTCAGAGTTGGATTCACAAACACCTGAAGAGACGAGAAAAGCAGCCGGAGTTCACAGAAAAACCTTCAAATATCATGTAGGCCAAACTCAAGGCCAAATACAACACAGCTTTTTATGTAGATATCTAGTAATCAATCAAATCAAGGCAGTTTCTATCTGTTTGCTGCCAAATTATATCAATTAGTCCCTCCAGGTTCATGAGATTATCATGGAAATTCCTGCAAAATCAACAAATCAAAATACATGTTTTACACTAATACATAATTGGGAGTTTATTGCAGATTTTTCTCAAAAATTGTCAATAATTTTTACTTGTACTAAACAGCTGCCCCACCCTTAATTGATGTCAGATTATAGTCCATGAACTAAACAGCGAGTAATAAGTCGCATTTATTTCCAAATTAGTGGCACAAACACTTTGATTTTTATTGCAAAAAAATCAAAATCCTGGAGGGACTGAAAAGATTAATTTTAAGAATTTATTGATATTTTAACAGTTTGTGAACAAGTTTAATCAATACATTCTGGCACCACCGGCCCTTTAAGAGCCTTTATGCTCTTGATTTGGCCCAAAACGAAAATGGGTTTGACTCGCCGGCTGCAGATGCACAAAGAGACTGAAGGATCACATGGAGACGAAACAAAGCAGAAACTGAGATTTCAAGAGCTTTGCAGACACCTGTATATAAAACCTTTTTAAATGTTTTTAAATCTTACAAGTTTCACAAAAGCAAAATATTTTAGAAAGACTCAACTAACTTACAAGTAACTTTAACCACTGTCAGATCGATAACATGAGCAAAACGTTGATTTGAATATTTTTACCTTGTTTTCAGAGGAGTCATTTTACAGAGTTGAAACATCTTTCATGTTGAAATAACACAGAAACCAACAGAAAATGTCAGCATGACCTTTTTGTGCTTTGCAGTTTGCACAAAACAAGATATATGATGTTATTTCGTGAATGTTAAAGGTCCTCGCTGTTCAATTTCACTTTTTGTTTTATCATCAAGCCATGTTGCTACAATTTCCCTCTAATTTCTTTTGTCAAGACGAAACTTAAAAGATCATTTTAAGGTAGTAAAATCTTCTCAGTCTCCAAATTCAGTCCCATTTGAACTTATGTGACTGTAATCGACCGATAATTCAATAAAACATATTCTTTCATGGGTTTTTGAATGTTTGGTGAACAGAAAAAAAGCCACAAAAAAACTGCACACAAATACAATAAAGGCAGCTGTTATTAAAAGAAAGAAAAACATACAACAAAAGTCTTGGAGTAAATCTTGAACTGATGTAATAATCGTCCCGTTAAAGTCACATTAGATGATGATACAACAGCAGAACTTTCCGCACCGAGTGAAACGCGGTTACAGTGTGTAAGAGTGATGAAGAGCTGCCAGACGACTGCACAATCCCAGGCCGAGAGGGAAAATCCAGAAAAACGGTTGTTAATCTGGAGACATGCACAACTGTGAGGGCTGCACTGCAAAAACACAAAATCCTACCAAGTACTTTGACATTTACAACAAGACAAAACTTATTTGCTAATAACTTTTAGGCCTGATATATGAGCTTGTTTTAAATAAATAATCCCTTAATATTGACGAAAAAGTTCTAGTTCAAGTGGCAGATTATTTAATTTCCAGCATGTTTCCCATGTTATAAGTGAAATAATCTGATCAATACAAAGTAATTATTTACTTAAACTAAATATCTTGCTTAAAAGTAAAATAATGTTATTTTATGCAATAAAATAACTTAATAAATAAAAATAATTTTCAGAATATTATTTTATTTTATGACAGTTTTCATTTCATAAAATGATTTATGAAATCTCTGTAAACAAAATCATCCAGTTTTTCATAAAAACAGAGAGAGAAAAGGGGAAAACGAAAACTCCTGCAAAACTATGGAAACTATTGAGCTTATTTTAATTCATCATGTGATTAATTGATTTATTGCTTATTGTGACAGGACTATGTTGTTTTAAATAAATGTGTCGTCGCAAAATTGAAAGAGAATCTCAAACATCTAAAAAGAAAAAGCTGAATTATGAATTAAAAATCCAACAGATCCCTGAAAACTGGAATTCAATTGTCAGATTTTTCATGTCTCCCAAAGAAACTTGGTGAGATTTTGTGCTTTTTTGCTGCGCGGTTTCCTTCCGGAGCAGAACGAAGTCCTGAACTCGTTCAGCGGAAACCTGGACTCCCAGCTGCTGGGACCGCTGACCCGGACCAACCCCCAAAAACCTTCGGTCCGGCTCAGGAATTTAAAACAGGACAGTTTTACATTTTGCTGATTTCCAACGAGCGGCAAGCTGATGCAGCAATGCACCTGTTGCAACTAGAAGTATGCCGCGATTTGCAGGCAAAGCTATAATCACCATCGCAGTGAAAACTGAGCTAAAATAAAGCTCCTCCTGAGCTTTTAGTCGTGTTAGCCTTCATTTGCTTTATCAATTGCCAGTAGGCAGGAAGTTAATCTCCATGCATTTAGTTTCTGATAAACACTGGAATTTATTTGCCAAATTAAAACAATTACTTTAGCTTTAGCTTTGTGAGTTAAAGCTTTTCTCTGCAGACTAATAAGGAGCCTAAGCCCACAAACGGATTAATGCATACAGCAGCTTTATGGAGCTCATCATTCAGTGCATCTGCTGGAGAAATAAGCACAATTACTGAACAGATGAATCACTGGAGCAGCTGTGTTGTCTCACAAGGACTGCTCAGGATGTCTCCAAAAGGCTGGATTTGAGTTGGAGCTTTTCAAGATACAATATCTCTATTGTGAAATATAACAGCTACTCACTGATGAATGTGCCGAACCCCATAACTTCAGCAGTTAAAAGATATAATCAATAGCAGCTGTTTTACTGAGGTGAGCTCAGTCTGAATGTTTGCAGTTTAAACGACGTAGGGATTTCCTGCAGACAAACAGGTTTGAAAACTTTGAGAAGGAATAGACTAGACGTGGCCGATGTGGTGAAAAATGTCAATTTTTCTACAAAATAATCAGTTATGATTTTAATACAACTTCATGGATTATGAGGGAAGGCTTAGAGCGTCTAGACCAAACACTGGTGCCATCCAAATCTGCTAACGTTTCCACTCGCACGGGAAAATTATAGAACTGTACATCTTTGAAAAGCAGAAGTAGAGCCTCCTGCACAGCCAACAAGAATGCAGCAAGTGGTTTCAACGACCACAAAGACAAGTGCTTTGTCAACGACAAATCACGTACAGTGGTAAAACAAGCTGACCAAATGTACTGGAGCTGAGCTTGTGTTGCTAGGTAACGGCGCAGTGTCTGTAGAATGTGACTCAATAATTGGGAAGATTTTGAAACACCAAAAAATATAAACATATTGCCAAACACTGGTGGTTTTTTTTAAACCACTAGGACAGTTAAGACCAAAAAGTGATATTTTGCAGAACGTTTTGAAGGACAATTTGGGTTACAGACACGTCATAATTAATTGTAATAGTTTTAGTGTTTTTTGTTCATTTGCTTTCAAAATTTAAAATGTCTTCTGGTGTTAAATGTTCAATAGAATTTAAAGTTCATAGATATTTGATCATGTTTTCTTGCATTATTACGTCGTCACATTTTATTCATGTGTTAATGATTTAAAAACACAAAACACATTTTTTTTTTAAACTGACAAATTCTGAAATATTCTGTATTTTGCAGAGATTTCTGTTTTGCTTGTTAATTTGTGAGTTTCTGTTTACAGTATGAAAATCCTAATGTTGCACGTTCCTGTACTTTAAAGTCTATTACCCATTTCTGTGATTTTTAAAACCAATCAGATCAAATTCCAACAGTGACTTGATAAGCGGTGATAAAGATCGTCTCCTGGATTATGCGGTGCTGCATTTGTGTGTTTTGTTGCGGCTCTGCAGGCTGTTATTTCTGTGGCTTAAAGGGAGCTGAAAGAAGGTCTTATAGGAGTTTAATTACCGCGTTTGCTGAACACAACTTGACAGAACGCATTTTGACTGAGTGTGACTGAAGCTGCTGTTTGTTTGCAGGGAAACTCCACAGGGGTCCCTTTGACTTGAGGCACATTAACGCTGGTTTGTTTTCCAACAGGCTTTCAGCTCCATGTTAATGTTTTTATCCGCGGCTGAGCAAGAAAATCCATTACATGCCTTTTTCTTTTTCGGAAAAGCAGATATTTTATACCTCGACCAAAACTTTATTACTGTGGTTCAACGTTTAGCTGCTTGTTTTTTCCTACATTTAGAGTCACGTTCTCGCAGAAGCCAAATGCAACCCGAATCAGATTTTTCCACAGCAGTCTGAACAGTCCAACTCTGACATTTTCACCTGGACAAAAATCCAAATTGTGAGGCTTTAAAATTTGCTTCTAAATCAGATGCGTATCTGAAATGTGTCTGGAGTCGCATTTTATCGGCATGCGTCACGATTTGGGACCAGAAGAAACCAAACGCAGGAAATCCGGATTTAAACAGCAAATGAAGCAAAATGAGTCGACGCTTCCTTCTTCTTGTCATGATCTTGTGACAATACTGTCGGCTCTTATTGATCCAAAGACGGCGGCGTCCATTTTTCTTCTGTAAACATCGCGCTGCTTTGTGACGTTGCAGTGGACATAGGCCACATGTGTCAAACTTAAGGCCCGGGGGCCAAATCTGGCCCACCATAACTTTTTATGTGGCCATCCAGATGCTGGACTAAACACTGAGTCTGCTTAAATATTATGTTATTAATCAAATCAATGCAGATTTTATCTGTTTACTACCAAACTATCAATCAGTCCCTCCGGTTTCTTGAGAATAATTGTGGAAATTTATGCAAAAATCAACAAATCTCTGCACTTTTTTTCACTAATAGGGAGTTCATTGCAGATTTTTCTCAAAAATTGTCAAAAACTTTCTTACTTGTACTAAACAGCTGCCTCAGCCTTAATTGATGTCAAATTACAGTTCATAATCTACACAGCGAGTAATAAATAAGAGCAAATATTTCCAAATTAGTCCTACAAATAGGTTTTTATTTCAAAAATATCACAAAAAAAATTTACAAAATCCTGGAGGGACTGAAAAAGTTTTTGAGTTTTAGCAATTGTTGATTTTTAATAGTGTGTGAACAGGTTCTATCAATACATTCTGGCACAACGGGCCTTTAAGAATGAAAACGAGTTCGACTCCCCTGATTTAGAAAGTCGGGTTTGTTTGGGAAAATGTTGATGCGTAATTAAACTCTGCAAACTCTGGTCCGCCTAAAAACCTCGGTCTCTCTTTGGTTAAAGTGAGCTTCAGTGGTTCTTGGTGTAGCGCCCCCACAGGCGAGGAAGGGAACAGCTCGATCAATTATTTTGATAGTTGAAGCGTGAAACTGAACCACAGCAGCTGAAAATGTAACAAATCTGTTGCAATTTTGGTCTCCAATTTGACCAAATCTATGAGGTGTGAAAACAACCTTTGAGTTACTGCAGTTTTGCTAAAAACTGCTTTTAGGGTTTAAAAAGCCTTAAAAAGCAGTGTACTTGTATACTGAATTGTGTCACTTTTGGTCCTTATTAGCTACGCATTAGACATTATTTTAGTAATTTTGGCTAACAATGCACATTTTGTTCCAAACTTTTAGCCCAGTTTTCACATGTGACTACAGCCGACCTGCAAAGTACGACACTCCTGCCTGCTTACGCTGCAGCAGAAGTATCTCACTGTCCTCTGAGTTGCCTAAATTAGAAGTCTTTGACTCTTTTCAGTTGTCATCGCTGGTCCCACAGGCCCCAGCAGAGACCCACTGGTTATTCTTCACCGTCCTGTAACAGACGCGATGAGAAGGTACTGAGCGAGAGACGAGCGCGCTGCACCCAGAGACAAACGGGGTGAAGTCCACACGGCGATGTGTTACACAAAGAGGCACAAAGCTGGATGAGAAGATGAGAGAAAGAGAGCAAATGCATCTTCTTCTTTGTCTATACAATGAACTGCAAAGTATATTGCAGGCACAAAATGATAATGGGATACAATTAACTTCAAATGGTTTCACTGCACACATAAATCTCCTCCTCTGTAGGGGCACAAACTGCTGGAGATGGACTCTCTAATTGCACCTCGCTCTCTGTGCTGTGCTGCTCACATTGTCATTGGCACAGTAAATCAGCAAACCCTCCAGAGACTAAAACCAAAACCACAATGAAATTTAGCTTCACTGGATAATAGCAAGAAAAAGGAGCCGACATCTTCAGGTCGAAACGCAACGAAGATGATTTACATCTTTACCGACAACCTGATTTTTTTTTATTTTTTTTATCGCTTTCAGAAACAATCTTGTTTGCTGAAGATTTTTTAAACAGATCGATGAAAATTGAAACCGACAGAGATGAAAGCCTGAACGAAGCTTGTTACAGATTAATTACAACCTGACAGGAGGCGAACTCCAAGGGGAAACGGCAGAGAAGCTGATGAGACGTCCAAGCCGACACAAATCGTCCGGTTGGAGTTCTTCCCCCCAAATCCAAAGCGAGTTAACGCCAGATAACGTCTTTTCGCCTCAAGGCGCCGCTCTTTGCTGGACTCACAGAGCCGCAAATGTTTGGTTCTGCCAGTTGGAGCAGGGAGCGATCCACATTCGTCTGCTGAAAACGTACAATCCAAGAAGCCGAAGGTATGAAAGATGCACGTCCACGTTTCGTCTTCAGAGTTAATTCTGAAGAACCAAATGACAGATGTGGGGAGAAATCTGAGAACTGATGTGTTTGTTTTAGTGTGGATTTTGTAACGCTCAGGGTCGGCCGGGGTCACGACAGCTGCCATGGAGGGTTGAAGAACTTGATGGAGTGGGTTTTGGCCCACTTGGCGAAAACAGACTTCTCTGTGATGAAGCGGTGTCCGCCGTAGGGGGCGCTCTCGTGCAGATGGTACTCTGCACACTCGTCCCGGCTGCCCGCCTCGTAGTAGTGGTAGGGAACCTGCCTGTAGCCCTCAGTCCTGATGGGAGGAGGAGACAAAAGTTATCAGACAAAAATCCTTCTCTACTGAAGAGGCAGAGAAGCTCGTTACACATGAATGAGGTAATGAAACCTTTTATTTTGAAGGAAGAGTTCATCCAGCTATCAGGTCTGGACGCCAAACAGAAGGACGGTTAATTCACACAACGAAAACTTTTCACATTTTATTTTTTTCTACTTAGTGGTGAGATTTGATTAAAATTACATTACAGGTTCTGTAATTAAATGCTCCAATTCAACGACTGTTAGCTGCTGCTACATGGTTAGCATTGAGATGCTACTTCAGGCTAGAATAGCGTCTCTGAGAGGCTAACTCTTATTAGCACAACTTGAACACGTTTAGGGTTTTTCTAGCGTTCCTTCACTTTTTTTTTTTTTGAAGAAAAAATTAACCCCAATGGACCAAAAGAAGCAGTTTTGTCATCTATTGCTGTTTTTTCAAACAGTGCTTGTGCGTCACGTTTACAGATGTACCAGAAACGCAACACGAAGGTTCCTCCTCTAGACTTTAAAAAACAAAAATGTGATTAACTGCTTTAAAATACTGACGTAATTAATCAATTAAAATGAACAGCTTAAAGTTCCAACCCTTAATTCATTGATAGATCCAATGAGTTACAGTTTAACATCTTTATGCTGCCACTTTTACCGAATGTGTCAGATTGGATGAAGAACATCAATGAAGATCAGCTCAAAAAATGGACAAAGGACTTTAACTGGGCCAATGCAACATGAATGGTCTTTATAAAAAATAAAAAATGAAATTAAAAACGAGTGAATTTGACATTTAAAGGGCTGTGGACTTAAAAAATACATAGAATTGATGGTAGATGGCTTGAAATTTTGCACAGCTGAAATTTTGCTCCATAATGAAACTACCAATTAAAATTACGCCTGATTTCAGAATGAATGCAACGATTTTGCCTCACTTTGGGCGCCGGCCAGCTTCGATGCTTCTGAATGACCCGTTACCGTCTTCAGCCGGGATAAACCGAAACATTCAATCAGCAGCCAAGTGCTCTCTCTGAGCTCTTATCCGTTTCCAAACACTTTGCTGCAACAACCGCTCCCAGGTGGCCGTGTGTAACACGCCGCGTGGGGAATCAGGTTTCCCCGTCCTGCAGCTCCGGGATGAACTGCAGCTGCATCTGTGAGCGAAAGGTTTATCAGCCAAAATCTTACAAATGCTTTTCAATCCCAACTAGACTCACAAAAGCTTTTCAGAGAATAAAACACAGGAAAGTTCCAACAACAGGGGTTTAACCATCTGTGTTTTTATTTTAAAAGGAACAATACTGAAACTATGCAAAAGTTTTAGACTACATTTTATTATATTCAAGCAGCTATTTGTTCTTTTGATCATTTAGCGTTTACTACCTCAGGTTTTTGGGTTTTTTACTGGACTTTCACTTTTTCTCTCATTTTCTGTCCAGGATGTGTGTAAATGACTTCAGTTTTAATTATTTACCTAAAAGCAGATTCATTGTTAAACTCTGAGTGACAGGATCTAACCTTCACAAAAGGTTTTTTTTTATTATTAGTATTTTTAACATTTGCTTCCACCGGCAGAGCACTTTGTTCTTTTCTGACCTATTAAAGGTGCTGTGTAAATAAAACTGACTCACTTACCATCTTTGATGGTGCAATTAAATAAGATTTGAAGATTTTAGAAGGTTAGTTTTGATTTCAAGATTTATTTCAAAACCTAACCATGTCGACTTTCTGTTATGCCTATTGATTAAAACATTTCGAGGTGTCAAATGTTTGGGCTGACATTATTTTAAAGATATTCATAAATGCTTCCAGAGGTCATCACAGGTCAAGCAGCCAGTCCATGAAATATGGCGACAATCAACAGCGGAAGCAAATTGTTTCTGTTTGTGCCATTACACTTTTTAAGATATTAAATTTAAAAAAAAAGTTTCCAGAGGTCATCCGTCCTCATGTTAACAAATCAAATAAAAATGTTATAAATTAATTGTTTTTGCATCTAAAACATTTGTAGCACAGTTGACTGTTTTGTAATAATTATTCTTAGTATCTTTAAAATGATAACAGCACAAAAGCTTTACACCAATTTTGAGTAATTTGAAGACGGCAGGGGGTCCAACTTCAGTTAAATTACTGCCATTTAATCCCCCAGCTGTAGGCAATTAAACCGTTTAATATTACAATTATCTTCATAATATATGAAGTGTCTGCATGTATTTGCAGATGCTAATTGTTTAAAAAACCGAGTTAACAGTACAGCTGAGTTTTTAAGTTAACTCAGAGCTGCAGAAACTCCTGCTGGGACAAAATACGTCCCAGGGAAAAAGAGCGAAGGCACAATAATGTCGACCTCGGCATATTGATGAAATGCAGTGCGTTATCTGAAGGGCTCTGAATTTAGTGCAGCATGAGACATACAAAATAACCAGTAGAGTAAATGTGAAAACATGCAGCAAATGTCTCACTGCAGAGTAAAGAAAGTTATTGTGTTTTCTCCTAAATTTCCTGTTTCTAGTGTTTAATACAAAGAATATGAACTCAACCACCACGCAGCGGATCAGGTTCAGTGTGTCCTCTGGTTTTTAATGGCGTCTGACAGCTTTATGAACGGATGACTTGTGTAATAACTGCATCGGGAGGATGAACGAGACAGAAGAGAAACAGTTGTAACAGCAGCAGAGAGCGACTGTGGCTTTCTGCCAGCTCCCGGTAACACACAGCCGCTTCTCCTCTGTGACACACAGCGGGGCGCCGGGTTCAACAAATACATTCAGTTTCACCAGAGCTGGAGAAAATGCATGAGTGCTGGACAGTGGAGATAGTCACAGATGGGATCGCACTCATCTACGCAACAGGGAAGCACGAACGCTAAAGCACGCTAAACGAAACATCAGCTTTGCTATCAGCGCATTAGCGGAAGTGTGCCCACCATTGCTGATTAAAAGCCATTGAAAACCTGTATCAATGCGGCTGGACAATAAATCAACAACAATATCAATACATAATACAGCTGAAATAACACCCTGAACTCCAATCCAGAACTGCACAGCATTCTGGGAAATGTAGAGGAAAGACTTGAACCGTTGAGCCTCTCATGGCCAGCAAACCAAAACTGGTGGAATCAACTGACTCACTCACTCTCTGGTAACCTAGCAACTCACTCTCTTGGTTACCTAGCAACTCACTCTCTGGTTGCCTAGCAACGACCTGTTGAGTAACTTGAACAGCAGCAGCTAAAGATTTCCTCATAACTATGTAAAGATAATAATAAAAACAAAAATCATGGAGTGAAAATTGTTTGGAAAACAAGAAAGGTCTGAAGAGCAGTTTGGCAGAAAATTAAAACAAAAAAATAATAAATTATTCAACAAATATGAAATGTTGAGTTTTTCAGCCATATTTTACTTAAGGTCCAAATAAACAGACAAAGTTGAACTCTAGTATCCTGTAACACATTTTGCTGGATGATAACCTATCCCAGAAATAATTTAAATAAATGATAATGTTGTTTAGAGACCATTTTCAAGTAATATAATGATAATAATGACACAAAAATGCAAGAACATATTCTCAAAAATCAATAAACTTTAAATTCTAATGAACATTTAACACTGGAACTGGAAGATATTTAAAATCAATAAATAAAACAGAGACAATTTTCTGTCCTTTTGTTGAGATTTTGGTACAATAAGAGAGAAAAGAGAAAAACAATAAATCATGCAAATGGAAATTGATTTAATTTATCATGTGATTAATCGATTATTTATTGTTCATTGCAGGCCAAAGTACAAGTGCGAGTATACAAAGTACTCGTACTTCGCTGCATCCTGCCACTGATTTCACCGTCTCTGCAGGATCTGCTGCAGCTTTAAATCTGAAAACCTTGAACCGCTTCATGCAAACATGGAAGATGTCAGTTCGGAAACTTGGAAAAACACAACATCTGCAGGCATCAATGAGGACGGGGGGAAATAAACGACGCACAGGCAGAGAGGGGGAGAAGTATCCAGTAACTGCCTCGCTAAATCATCAAATCTCCTCTGTGGCGGTTGAATTACGTGCGCCGCTCTGCCATGTGTCTGCAGCTCTTATCTCAGCTCCCGCTGCGCGTCGGGGAACGCAGGAAGGATGAGAAGCTGGATTTCCAGCATGCATTTGGGAAGCGTGTTTGATTCGGGGGGGGAAAGAGGAGGTTCAGGTGGATGATGAGTTCATCGAGAATGCGACGCGTTTCAGAGAGAGAGAGTAAGAAAGAGAGCAGCGTGTTTGTCATCCCTCCTACGGCCTCGCAGCCCCACGGTAATCACTCAGCCAGGGAAACGACGACAGGCGCGTTTACAGGAGAGACTCAAAGCAGAAGGGACAGCGAGACAGGCGGGGACAGAACCAGTAACAACACAAAAAATCCAGTATGGATGCCAGAAAGGAAATGTAACCATTAAACCCAACAGCTTGCCTTCAAAATGGACAGTGGTGGAAAGTAGCGAGGTATTTATTTATTTCAAACAAGTTTTTAAAAACAAGAAAAGCAATAAGCAGGACAGAGAAAACATGTGTATCCAAAATATCTCAAGTTAAAGAAATATATCACTTACTGACACGTTAATTATCAAAAATGTTGAATTAAAACCATGTTATTGACCTCTGGCGTTGTGTGCATGTGCAAAATGTCCGGATATAAACAGCAACATGCAGGGGGCCCATGTTTTGAATATATTTGTTCTTTACTTCATTAGATTTAATCGTGGATACTTTCAGATTTTATATGAAGTATCTGAACTTTCCAGTTCTCTACACTGCGAAAACACAACATTTTACCAAAAACATTTGCTCTAATTATCTTAATACACTTGAAATGAGATAAAACTGACTATTCAGCATGACATAGCAGCTTGATTTAAGTAAATAACTTATTAACATTTATTACAAGACATTTTTTCCACATTACAAGTGGAAACATTTTGTGTTTTCTCATCAATATTATTATTTACAGAAATTATTTACTTAAAATAATCCAAAAAGTTACTGTTGAGTTAGTTTTGACTCAATATTCATATAATTTCACTATAATTAGTTTTTGCAGTGTAATGTGTTGTGTTTTTATTTTTTTTACTTGTTTTACAGTAATCCATGACTTATTTGAGTTAAATGGTTGAAATAGTTTTGAAAATGGTGTCAGGAAAAGAAGATACTTCTCACTATTGACCCTATTACAGGGCGAAATATTAAGAATATTAAGTTTGTTTATAGATAAGATGGCAATAAATAGCAATTAGCAGTGATATCGCTCAGTATATTGCAGCAAGTACTTTTACTTTCAATACATTAAGTATTTTACAAGGACGTCAAGAGAAAATAGGCCTTTTACTTGAACTAGACTATATTTTTGTCTGTTTATTTGTGCGTTTCCACTGCAGTGTGCAGTGAAATTTGTCAGTTTTCTGACATCTGATGTTTTTATTTCCATAAGTGCAGGAGGCGAGGAGGCGGTGAGGTGCGCCGTCGCTGGTGTCTTACTTGCAGTAGGTGTCGTTTATCATGCCGTAGATATGGATCTCTTTGCACATGTCCATGGCCAGGATGAGGGTGAACCAGCCGGTGCTCAGGTAAGAGCCGGACTGAATCCTGCAAACGCAGACAAAAAAAAAAAAAAAAATCTTGGTCAGAATACTATCCATCACAATTCAAATATTAATTACAGAGTTTCATTACAGCTGTTCCAGCGACCTTTG
The DNA here is from genome assembly GCA_010277015.1 of Poeciliopsis turrubarensis. Classification (NCBI taxonomy): domain Eukaryota; kingdom Metazoa; phylum Chordata; class Actinopteri; order Cyprinodontiformes; family Poeciliidae; genus Poeciliopsis; species Poeciliopsis turrubarensis. The sequence goes on from VMRN01000007.1 coordinate 10,625,079, forward strand.
CACCTTTTACTGATGTGTTACAGCTCAACCGAGTCGTTAAATTATTCCAACAAATGCTTCCACTGAGAGCTGAATGTAAATTTGAATGTAACGGTAATAGCAGGTCAGCAGAAACACCAGCGGCTCCTTGAACAGACGCCCAGTTCAATGTGATTTTTAATTTAACACTCAAGTTTTGGAGCTTTTACACTTGACTGGAGATGATTTCAAAAAACTAGTGAAAGGCTGCGAAACAACAGGCAGCTCTTCAATTATTCAAGCACCTGGTGGGCAAATCAATACCAACATGTATAATCTTTTCATGAGCCCCAGACTATTAGTGTTTGATTTGTGGATGTTCAAAGTTAAGACATGTCAGCTTTGATCATTTTTATCCAGACAACATGGAGTTGAAGTTTCATCTTGGCTGGAGGTTGAGAAGAAAAGTCTGATGCCTGAGTCTGCAGGTCGGAGCGGGCAGGCGGCCACAGACTCCCCGAGGCTTTCTGCAAGCCAAAATATTCAGAAAACAGAAATATATGAAGATACATTTAATATTTATTTTATTTAAAAAGCACCTGTGGCCACCTGGGCTCTCCAGAGACACAACAGACTGAAAATCTATTATTCCATTATTCCATAAGAAAAAGAAACGCCAGAAGAAATCTGCACCAGATTCCAAAATTCATGGCTTTGGTTTGATTGATCTCTACCAACAAGTAAACATATATATATATATATATATATATAATCATATATTATTTTAACCTTTTCTCATTTTCTGCATTTAAAAACTACATTTTTGCTTGAAACATCAGAGACATGTTGTCATTAGTTCATAGAATGAAAAAATGTTCATTTTACACAAACAAAGAGTAAAATCTGAGAAACTGATCATTTTAAATGATCTCTTAATTTTATGTAGAGCTGTATATTGAACTTTATTCAACTGAACGTTTACAAAACAGCCTAGTAAATTAGCGCTTCATAATTTATCTGGAATTAAATATTCTTTGTGTCAAACTTAAGGCCCGAGGGCCAAATCTGGCCCGCCACAGCTTTTAATGTGGCCCTATAGATTCTTGTCTAAACATCAAGTGTCCTTAAATATTATATCATTCAAATTAATGCAATTTTAATCTGTTTACTGCCAAATTATACCAATCAGTCCCCCAGTTTCCTGAGAATTATTGAGGAAATTCACACAAAATTAATGAATCTCTGCATTTTTTGCACTAATCATTGGGAGTTTATTGCAGATTTTTCTCAAAAATTGTCATTCACTTTCTTACTTGTACTAAACAGCTGCCTCAGCCTGAACTCATAGTTCATGAGCAATACAGCAAGAAATAAAAAGCCGCATTTGTCGTCATAAATAAGCACAAATATTTCCAAATTAGAGCCACAAACACTTTGATTTTTATAGCAAAAAATGACAGAAAGAATCACAAAATTCTGGAGGAACTAAAAAGATGTTCTATGTTATTTAATTTTAAATATTAATTGATATTTTAACAGTTTGTGAACAGGTTTAATCTTATCTTGATTTGGCCCAAAACGAAAATGAGTTCGACTCGCCTGTTCTATGGGAAACAACTGGACTAAAGTTAGAAAAAGTGCAGAGTAAACACTATTAACTATCAACTTTTCCATGAAAACGACCTCCAGCCAGACAAATAACTTACTTTTCTTCCCAGACCTCAAGCCGAGCAGAAGCATCACTCGGCTTTCACTCTGTTTAAAAACAGTTTGCAAACACAAGGCTCATTAAATGCAGCGAAGTCAAATAGAAACACAGGAGAGAGATTTCCACGATGTTTGTTTTACAATGCTTATAGCTCTGAAAAAGATGGGAGCTCAAAGTAAGAAATAAACACGTTTTGGGGAGTAGTAATGATCCAGTCTCACGCTGCTCAGTGATGACGTCTGCTCTGCAAATAGTGGGAACAACAGTTCATCTCTGAGCCTTTCATGCCCAAACTGAAGACTCTATGAAGCTTTTAGTGCATTTATTCCTGTTCATTATTGAAACAAGTGATTAACAACAAGTGATTGGATCGTGGTAGTTCTGGAGGAGCTGCAGAGATCCTCAGGTCAGGCAGGATGACATTTGGAAAACATCATTCAGCTGAAAATGCAGAAGTAAAAAGTATCAGCAAATGCCATCCCCCTATTAGCATGATTCTCACTCACTCTTGGAAACTTTAAACATCGATTTGAGACGCGCAAAAGTGGAAAAAAAAAAACATTACAAGAGAGAATTGAGACCGCTTAAAATGATCAGTTTATGTGATTTTACTTTTTATAAGTCCATCTTTGAATAAAATGAACATTGTTCTTTTATTCTCTGAACTACTGACAACATGTCTCTCACATTGCAAGCAAACATCTTGCTTTTATTTGCATTCAGACCTCAAACAATGCAAAGAAAACAAGGTCATATTAATTTAGAAAGAACAATACTAATGTTTTAGTTCAGAAATCAATATTTGGTGGAGCAACCATGAAGGGTTTTTTTTAAAATTTTTTCCAGAGCTGCATAAAACACCATTTATTTTTAAACAATTTCTGTGTGATATGGGTAAAAACTGTCAGGAGAAACTCTGAATAAATAATGAGGAACCACTGCGTCAGTCAGAGATACCAATCCAATCCAGAAATGTAAGCAAGAGGAATCAATTTAGAAACCAATCATCTGCTAACTTTCAGCTGCATTATTCAAAATGTTTGGATTTTGAACCCGACAAACTCCTTCAAACACTGATCCACACACGCGCTGGAGGTTGTTGGGGAGGAGAAATTACCAAAAAAAAAAAAAAAGCTATTTGTCGTAATAAAAGGGTGGAATAGCGCAGAAGGGAAATGGGACATCATCACCGATACGCGTCTCGGCAGCTCTCAGCCGTCTGAGCTGTCAACACATCACCATCACCCTGCATTATTCATTAGCAGTTTGCCACTTCAGCAGCAGACAAACAGGCTAGCACGCAAACACAGGCCGGCACATGCACCACGTCCCCGACGGAGAGCTGGAATAAATGAACGGGGAGGGATCTGCTGCACTGATAACTAACATTTCAAAGCTTGACGTCTGCTGGATGCGGAGGCCCAGAGAGAGAACGTCTGATAGCGTTGGAGGCCCGAAACAGGCAGCAGTGTTTACCTGTGACGGTTTTAATGGGACAACTTTGCGGAGAGGCGGCTGTTATTGTGTGGTCAATTTAAAAGATAAGGCAGGCTGTGAAGTCGCTTCGGCAGGCGACAAATAACATCCACAGCCCGGGGACACGGAGAATGCAATTTGCCTGTTTGGTTACAGCAGAAGAATCTCCTTTTACTCAAAGGCGGCAGACAAAATGTGTCATAAGGTCTGACTCGACGGCGCTTTGCTTTTAAGAGAATCCCTTTTAGTCTCCACTGAACCTCTTGTCTTGCAAAATGAAACAAAGCTGGAAAGAAAGTGCATAAAGAAACTTTCTTTCAATAACCGAGGAGAGGTGAGGTGGGAGTTACTAGGAACAAACAACCCCCTAAATCTGAGCTGCAGCTCGTGGAGCTTTACATCGAGAAGCTAAGCCGGCGTGGAGAACTGCCCGGGATCCGCCAGACACTCATCTGCCTCCGATTCCGCTCAATAACTCGCTCTTGACATTCGCAGCAGGAGAGCTGTCCATTTGTGTGAGATAATCTGCAATGACGGGCGATTCAGCTGAACCGTGGCGCGTGATGGCTCTGCATGCTGCTCCGATACGATCTGTCACCTGTCAGAAACACTCAGAGGAAAATACCTCAGCGCCATTGTGGCAAGCTGATGGCTCAGAGAGGACGTCATGCTTACATGGGATTCAGAGAGTCGGCTTTTCAGGAAGATTTTTGTTTTCTTGCCCAAAGTTCAGCAAGATGATTGATACACCTTTCATAGATATTGTGAAGTTTCCTCTTCTTTCTCTGGCCTGCAAGCAAACCTGTGGATTTTCCTTTTTACAGGTTTAAACGACGATAACTCAGGTCAGAGGTGTCCAAACCTTTTGGAAACTTACTATGCTTCACTCAACAGATTACAATATGGGCAATACAAAACACATACATTACATTTTTCTACCAAAATCATCCTTAGATTACAAAATTTTAGTCTGCTCAGTTCTGTTTTTTAACTCTTCTTCAACAATAATAAGACCAGCTGACCAAACATGCTGGGCTCTGCTGGGGTTGCTAGGTAACGGCCCAGTACCTGGCTCAATTTTCAGACAACAAAAATATTAACTTGTTGACAAAAAAACAGCTGAATGTTTTTATCAAACGAAAAACAACCAAAACATTTTGGAGCATTTCGAACCAGTAGAGACACAAATAGAAGAACAAAAATGTGCAAAGTTTGAATAACGGGTCTCCTTAAAAGACGTTTTTATTTCAATCAAGCTTTCCGGCGAAGGAGCTTTGTGAGGTCACTAATCCGTTCAATATCAGACAATGTGAAGGGCCGATTTCTCCATATTCAAGGCCATGTTGATGTGTTTCTTTTCTCCTGTTCCTTTGTTTTGTATTTGAAGCTCTTCTATAATCTACTTATGATCCACCAACACACACTGGGAATACTTGTCATTCTCTTTCCAGGTCTTCAGGTTTTAGTGTAAAACGCTTTTCGGCTGCAGAGCATTGATCCATGCACATCCTCCGGGTCTTTTAACCAACCTGACATTTTTCATAACAACCTGGTGAAACCATTTCATCCAGCCTCTTTCATTTCTGAGAGCATGTCAAGCATCTGTTTCCCTTCGCATCTTCTTTCTGTGTTGCTTTAAACAAATTGTCATTCAATCACAGCCTTCAGTATGTAAACAATAAGGTCTCTGGCTACTTCACTGCTTTTCCACTAGACAGGTTCTGATATTTTTCTTCTTCCTCATCAACATGTGAGCTTTCACTCCCTGCTGCAGACAAGTTTGTTATTAGTTTCTTCCTTCGCTCAGCAGTAATATGAGACAGGTTTTTGCCTGTGGGCGTTTCTGCGTAGAACATCACACAACGTCTTCCTGTGTCGAAAACTAAACTGCGATGCGTCCTCTACCCCGAGCCCTCAGCACCGGGAACAAACAGTAACAAAAACAGGAGGCTTTTATTGGTGGTACGTTTTTCCTTCAGGAAGACCGCGGAGCAGAGTAATTTATTGTAATGATAAAACGAAGGAGGCAGCTGTGTGGGCTTGCTGAGCCGGTCTCTATTGCTGCCGCGAGGCGCCGTGAAGCATGGCGAATGACCTCCACAACCTGCATTATGAAAAGAAAATTTGCTCTTTTTTGAAAAGGCCTGGTTTTGTTTACTTTCATATACAGAGCCATTAATAAGGCAGAGAAAGGAAGCCGGCCCACGGAGAAAACGCCTTCTGCTGATGAAGGGGAAGCTCAGCCGTTTGTTTGACGGTGATTTTGTCTTTGACTCCCATGATTCGCTACAGTAAAGTACACTGACTTTCTTTTCATGCATATTAAGCAGGTTAGAGGGTAAATTTGATGTGATGAAAGAATATTTGGAGCGTTTCATGCATGCAGATGAAGAACTGGTCCAACGTTTTCCTTCAGCTCCTGTTTCTGTTGTTTTCTGTCCTGCAGCTACAGCAAACAGGAAACTGAAGCTCTTCTTCTCCTGAATATCTTTTCTAACATTCAGCTGCTTTTATATTCAGCATGAGAAAGCACTAAGGTAACAATGCAGCACAGCAGCAAACAATGTCTGCTGATTAACTTTGGCATCTTCAATCTCAGGAGACATCCTGTTTAAAAATGACAGTTTCCTAGTCTTTACTTCAGCCTCACACTTTTAAATTTCACATTTTCTGCAAAAAAACGGATATTAATGAACTTTTTTAGTCATTTAAACTACCACTACCTCTTTTTTTATTTGTATAAGTGGCCTATTATGCTTCCTTGAACAGGTTAGAATACACAAAACATGTTGATCACATTTATTTCACACAAAATTATTAATTATCATTAATTATTCTTATGTAATGAGATTTAAGTCGGAGCAGTTCTGTGCATTTTGAGCTCCTTCAGAATGAGCTGTTTTAAGGCGTCTTGTCACTTTAAATCCAGAAACCTTTACAGACCACACCCCCAACTCAACATTCACACTCACATGGGAAAATGGCTGCAAACAAATGTGTAATTATACAGCCGCGCATCTTTGAAAAGCAGAAGTAGAGCCTCCTGCTCAACCAACAAGATTGCAGCAAGAGGTTTCTGAATGTTGAGTCATCAAGAAAATAGTTGGGGTTTTTTTTTCCAGCAGCCATTGTACAGCTGACTAAAAGTGCTGGGGTCGCTAAGAAACGGCGCTTGTGATGCCGGGTAAAATTAGTCGTTTTCAAAACGGCTCATTTTCCAGACACCAAAAAAGATAAACTTATTGCCAAATAACGGCTTTGTGTTTTCTTTAAGGTATTGGGTTGTTTTTAGAAGCAGTAGAAACCCATATCTTATAAAAATGTCCAAAATGTGAATTTTCCTTAATAGGTCCCTCTCGAAGTTAGATATGAAGTTATCTCCTCCAGCCAAGGAGGACAGGAATATGGGAACCTTAAACCTGAATTGACTCAGATAATCCTGCAGATTTAGTGCCACAAAATGTCTGGTTCTGTTCTGTCGTGTTGGTTCTGGGTTCAGCAGAAAACATTCTGGACCTTTTACTTCCACAACTCAGGAAACAAGCCAACAAACCTCTTTAATTAAACTCTAGAGAGACCAATGAATGATTGATGACGGCGAGACTTTATTAAATCTAATAATTTTTAGAACCTTCATTACTTATTTATTATTTGATGCGTTTCATTTCACGTAATTAAATCGCAGAAGTTTAAGTGATTAAAGATTAAAGAAACTTAATAAATGATGATGGTGTATTCAGTGATGATAAATCCTTCGATGAGGAATACGCACCATCTAAATTTGTGATTAAAGCTGTTTCATTATAAAGTCCAAGTTCACTGGTATTGCACATTTCAGCAACAAGGCAGTTCAAAGAGCTTTACAACAGACAAATATTATAAAGTCACCAATTATGAAACCAGCAATAAACGTCATGTTTTGTTCAATGACATCATCAAAATTATCAGGCACATCGAAGATGATATTGATCAGTGTTCCGGTTATTGTTAATCAAAGTCAACTCTAAGCAGGTTTTAGCCTTGACTTAAAGGAATTCGGCGTTTCAGCAGTTTTGCAGTTTTCTGGACGCTTGTTCTGAAGAAAACGTTGCAAGTCGTCCTTCGTGTCTCTCGTTTGGACTCCAGTACCGGAGCTTGTAATCTTTCAAACATTTGTCTTGATCTGGAGAAAGTAAGGTGGGATCGCTATTCTCTTATTTTTCTCTCAAAGTCCCCTGATGGCAGTCCATCTGCTTTCTGAAAGAAAATGTTTTTATTATACTCCTAAATTACAAATAGCTCTAAAACATTATTGATGCAACATTTGTAGTAAAGAACTGTTTTGATCCACACTTTTGGAGTCTTTTAAAACACCTGAGTAGTCGTGTCGATTAGGATGAACAAAGACAATAAGAGACTAATATTTTCATTCCAGGTTGTATGAATTAAGGTTTTGTTAAGTTTGGTGTTCTGTGAGTGTTTGTTGATCGGGGTAAATGATCCCCGGCCTCAAAAACTCTCCCTGAAAGGTAAGAAGTTAATTGTTTTAATCAATGATTATTGGCATAGTTTAGAGTTGAACATTGTTTTGAACGTTGCTAAAGAGTCTTTCAGTTCTGTAAAGGAAACACCAGCCAGCCTAAAGCAGGTATAGTTTATTTCTGTTTTATGATACTTTGTATTTTTCTTTTTATTATTGTTTTGGAGTGTTCACTAAAAGCTGCAAGTGAAACTTTCATCCTCAAACATTTCAGCTGCACTGAGTTTATTCTAGACGCCGGTGGGAAGGTTGTTCTGTTGCTTTCCTTTGTTTAGTCCTTTGATATGCATTACTTTATTTTGCAGGGATTAGTCTGTCATGCTGCAGTTCCTTAGGGGATAGAGATATTGAATTTTTACTCCCTTGAGTTCCTCTTTGTTTTTGGTTCAATATTCTGCACCATTTTCAAATCTCCTGTCTCTCAGGGGATTCCCCTTTCTATCACTATTTTCTGTGCCACTCCATCTTTGCTGCTGGTTTTTATCAAACCTATCAACAATTTTTCGCTCCGACCCTTTAAACCTTCCTCATTGCTCTGTTCGTCTCTCTCTCAGAAAGAGTTAATGACCTTGTATTCCTCCTGAAGCACCTCCAGAAGACACAGAGCAGTGGCGCTAAAAAGGAAGAACAGAAGCACAAAGAGTCTCTATTCCACAGTAAATTCAACTATCTTAAAGCATTTTCAGGTGAAGTTTTCAAACTTTTCAGCACCACACCTAGACAAAAAGTGTTTCAAATCACTTCAACTATTAATACTTTGAAAAAGTAACCACTTTCAAGACTTTTTTTCAAGCACCTTTACAAACTCTGAATATGATTTTCCAACTGAACTGACTTGATAATCTGGGCTGCAATGAGTTTCCTACGCTCGGAGTCACATTAAGCTCCGTTTAGGTGACGATGAGCAAAGAGAGAAGACAATGCCATAATGAAAATATCACTGCAAACAGGAAGAAATTTATTACCCTTGAGAGCTGCAGGAAATGTCAGCGCCACAAAGCGTGGTGGTGTCGCTGCCCATGATGATGGCACATTTTATTCCGCCTCTCTGTCATCATTACTCAGCCTTTGCTGTTGTGTCTTTGTGGAAACTTGACAACTTTGATATCGGAGACCATTGTGAAATAAGACAATTATAACCTTTAAAGACAGTAATTCATAGAGCGCTAAACACAGCGAGAGTTTGAAACAAGATCTAAACGCAACATTAGGCGAGTTTTACATTGGATAACATGAGAGATTAACTATTTAGAGTCTGAGTTGTTGAATTCACAGTCATGGGGAAAAAGAAAGATGTTGACAATCAAAGTGTTCTTGTTTCATTTAAAATCAGGAAGTCTCATCACTGTTATTAAAGCAAGTTTTTGCAGCTTGCTGGTTTAAATGTTATAGAGTTTATTTAATTATCAGTGGAAAACATTTAAGAGAGTTGATAGTCTGTCAACTTCATCCCAGAAATTGCAAAATAACTTCAAAAGCTACATCCCACCATTTTAGGAGAATTAGACTCATTTGGAAAGGTTTCAAAAGCGAACATTGAGCTTCCAGGTTTCTGGATTAATTATTTTCAGATTATTATTTTAGATGAGACCAAAGTACAAATGTTTGTCTCTGACACACAGAACTAGATTTGTAAAAAGCCAAACGTCATGTCAGCAAAAATACGTCATCACAGCTGTTACGTATGTTTGATGATGTGGGTTTTGATTTTTATCAAGGTATTACTAGAGCGTTAAATATTTTAAATTGCAGTCATCTTCACAATATCAGCGCTAAATGTTTTCGAAGTTAGCAAAAATGCTAAGGCGCCATATGAAGCATTAGCTCCGCTATTAGCACACAAGCGGAACTGCGGCCACCACTGAAGATTACCAATTAAAACTAATTAGAACATTAGTGGTGGGCAGTAAATAAAGACCTGATCAATATCAGTATCAATATTCAATAATTTCACTGAACACAGCATTCTGGGGGATGTAGGCAGAGGAAAGGCTTTAGCCAATCAACCTCTCACAGCTAGCTACGCTAAGTTGGTGGAATCAACTCACTCTCTCTTTGGTTACCTAGCAACTCACTCTCTCTTTGGTTACCTAGCAACTCACTCTCTCTTTGGTTACCTAGCAACAACCTGTTGAGTAACTGCCACCAGTATTTCAGATTTCCAAAACAAAAAAACGACTCAATAATTATCAATTTCGACTGATACGAAGCCATTCGATCGTGTTTTTGAGCCACTCTAATTAACACTAACATGTCTAAAGTAATAATACTTCAGTTACGTTTATTTAAAACAAATTGCTAGCTCCAGCGCAAAGTGTAATTTATTAAAAATAAAACACTAATTTAAATTTTTGAAGTATTTTAGAAGATCATTAAACCGAAGATTAAAAACTCAGTGACATTTTTATTTCTGCATGGTCAAAAGCCTTACGTTAAATAAACATCGACAGAGAGAGCAGATGAAGACTCCTACTAAAGGATCACATTTTAATGATGAGCAGTACGGTGTCTTATTTTTCCTGACTTGTACTCCCTTGCTGAGCCCTGTTTGATCTTGGCTGCTCTGTTTACTGACACTTTGCATGCAGAGAGCATCTATCATCCTATCTTGCTTCACACCGGCCGCATTTGTCCCCCTGTCAAGTTTACAGGGGAGGAAAAAAAAGCAAACACAAACACCCAAATGACCGAGCAGATGGTGCTAAATGACGGGAGCCAAAACAGAACATATTTTCCTGCTCTCGGCCTCCCTTCTGACGCGCGCCGAGCCTGGCTTCCACTGATCTCCTCGTCTCCGCCTGGCAACCGGCACTTTAATAATTCTCTCAGAGCAGAAGACGTTGTCTGGTGCTTTCATGCCCACCTCCTCCCCAGCAGTTTTCTCTCATTAATTCTGCATCACCCCAGTGAGTCTGAGGCAAAGACTTTGAGGAGAAGAAGGATGTTAATCTGCGACCGTTAAAGTCTAAGGTAAATGTCTGTGAGGTGTTTGTTTAACAAGCAACCTTACATCCTTTGTGCCCCGAGCGGGACTGCCCGGTACTGATAAAGTATACTCCTTTTCTCTTTTGTACTTCATTTTGGGGGAGAAATCTGGTCTGAACTGAAAAGATGACATGCATCTCACTTTGGATGCTGCAGCGCCAGCATCTAGATCTATGGAGAGATTTATTAGTCATCAAAAGCATGAAAATCCACAGCTGAGAACATAAAGCAGGGTGGCAATGTTTATTGCCTTTCTGTGGGATTTCCACTGCTGCCAGGCCTCTAAGGAACTTTTCACAGGAGCCATTCTTCAAAAAGCAAGAGGCTATTGCATTTGTCTCGGTTGTATTTACCCAGAATGCACTGTGCGTTGGACACCTTCCTGCTTTTGGAGCAGCTTCCGGTCCACTTGGTATTCACATACGGATTCAAATCGTACTTCAACCAGAGTTCTGTCTGCGTCAGAGTTTCCCACCTCCAGAAACAAACTGGACTTTCTAGACAAACGAACCAGAATTAGATTAAAGTGGAGGAAACATGACTGGTGTGAAAGCACAGCAAAACTACTCATTATGTTTGTTTCTGCTCCCCAACCTCTTTAAGAAACAAATACAGCAAATATGTGATAATAAATTGCGATTTTAATTATTTAGAGTACATTTATGGTTTGAAACACAAAGAAAACCATGAAAAAAAAAAATCCAAGCTTTCAGGACTTCTTTGAAGATAAGAATATATTTTCATCTGATTTTTCTTGTTTTTTTTATGGTTCTATGAAAATGCTGCGATACTCAATAAAAAATAGAACATGCTCTATTTTTATTTTGTATGAATGTTAGACAAAAACTACATATGAAAGTATAAAGATTTCCTAAAAAGAAATCAGAAAATATCTTAAACTTTTTGATTTCTCTGGTACAGTTAGTGACAGAGATTTAAATCGCCCAAGAATTTGTTGGGACTTACAAGCAAATGTCCAGTCCAAAAGCACCGATGGGGTTCAATCTGTAATGTTTGGGCGAAAAAGCCGAAGAAAAGTCAACATTTGTAAATTTTTTGTTTGGAATAAAAATGTTGCAATATTACAAGGATAAAAAGAAAACCAGAGATCTGGAATATCAAGCAAAAATTGATCACATCCATAATAAAACAGGGCTTAACTAAATTAACTTACATTGCATCAACTCTGCAATATAAGAGAAAAGAAAGTAGTAATTGTTTATGAGGATGAAATGCGTTGGAAAAGAAACGATAAATTAGCAAAGCGATGAATTGATCACAAGTTTTACTTTTTGTTTTGTCTTGCAGAGCTTTTCTTGCTTGGTTGCATGATTTGCTTTTACTCAATTTACCTAAGCTGTGATCAGCGCAGGAACTCTTCATGTCTCATTTGCTCTTTTAGTGTAAATCTCCCATGTCTAATTTTTGGATTTTTTTTCCATTTTAAGCCTTAGCTGTGCAGATTTTTTAGAATTAGCAAGAATTTTAGCTCCGGTTCAGAAGTACTTCTAGTCTGAATATGTAGTTAATACTTTTTAAATAAATTTTTAACTCTTTTCAATAAATCAGTAAGATTTATTGCATTTATATGATGCTGAATCGTTCATATCTGATCATAAATCATAATTATGCTTACTCCAGGAGTAGGCTACTTCAAGAATAAAAAATTCAAGAAAGCAACAATCTAAATTGTTAAACTTTTTACATCCCAGAGGAAAAAATACAATATCTGTACAGTAGAAAGAAAGGTGTGTGTGTCTGTGTAGCATCGCCATTTAAATTGTTAATTGAGGTCAACTGGCTGCACTCTAATGCCTGAAAAGTGAATCACAGTCAAATGCAGCCGTCCTCTCTGATAGTCATTTCAAACAATTACAGCCCACAGACATGCCGTCCTCTCAGCCGCAATCCGCTGCAGCTTCAAAGCTCGTTTCTCCTTTGAAACAAGCAGGCAGATTTTTCAAAATGATTGTGTAAGCTTGTTTCTCAATTCAAAAGACAAAGCTAGATCCGTCAACCACCCTGGACGCGAATCAAAGGCGACCACACACAATTTTTGGCTACGTTTTAGGAAATTCAGCAGCCGTGATAATCCTCAGTGACTCCATCGGTGGGATGATGTGATGCTAGGAGTTATTGTCTCCTTTTCTCGCCTATGTTGTTTCCACAGCATTTGACGAATAAATTATCTTTCAGTAAAATACAATAAAGTCCAGCAGTATACAAGCTATTTATGGGTGCATTCACACCAGCCCTGTTGAGTCCGATTTAATCCAACTTTAGATCGTTGGATTAAATCAGTTCGGTTCGTTTGACGTGGACCAAAAAAAGCAAACTCTAGTCCACTTAAAAACCTCGGTCTCGGTTCCGTTGAAGTGAACTCTGGTGCAGTTCGAATGCAGATGTGAACACCAAGTGGACCAGAAACCACAACAAAAGAAGGAAGTGGAGTACAGCGCAGAGCATTCTGGGTAAATACAACCAAAACAAATGTGCGATTGTAACGCGAGCGAAGGAAATCGCTTGTTGTCCTTTACCAAAGACGAAAGGGAAATTCTGCAATTTGAAATTTGATGCCACTCCATTTTTTACATTTTGAGAAGAAGGAATTTGCCCTCATGTCTTCTGCATAGGTTTTTGGTGCAGCACCCCCACAGGCGAGAAAGGGAACCACACCAGCTGAAAATGTAAAAAGAAAAATGTATTTCCTTTTTATTTATTGTTTTTGCTTGTGTTTTATTTTGGATATTTAAAGTGTCTTCCAGTTCCGCTGTGGAGTAAATTAATCTTTATTATTCTGTGAGGGCAAACCTGCATTTATATTAGATTAAAATGTTCTCTGGACATTTCAGGGACAATTTATCGTCCGGCAAAGTCTGTTATTGCGAAAGGCTTAACTGATGTTACTGTGTCCAGTTTTTAGCAGCCTGCACTAGCAATTTACTTTATTTATGCATGAATGGAAGAAGAATATCCTTTTATCTGTTGTAAATGAAAAACATACATTTGTCAGGTTATTTTTGTGCCAAAGAGGTTCAGTGACCTGCACTCTGATGCACAGAGCTACGTTGATAACATCTATTTCACAAGGACTCTGCTTGCCGTATCTCACCTCAAATAAATCCAAAAACGTAATGTATGCATTCTGCATGTGGGTCAGTAATGACCATGTGCCCTAGCGTCATGGAAACGGACCACCTGTCACATGTCCACAGCCTCAATATTTATGTTTCAGCAAAGCAAACATTAGGACGGTAAATATCAGACGCTTGACAACTGAAAGTGAAAATAAAAACCTTAAACACATGCAGGCTGAATGTGGAAAAAAAAAAAGAGTAAAACCTGTTATTATGTGGACTTTTATTCTGCAACATAACTGGACTGCATGAATCCAAGGAAGTGTGCATCTGTATTTCACTTGTGAAAAAAAGAATAGCTGAATGCATAATTTATGTTCAGAATGAACGAGAAATAAAAATTACTGTACAGATTGAGTTCATCCAGAGTCCAAGAGATGACTTTTGGCCAATCTGGCAGAGCAGCATTGATTACAACGCTTCGTGGGTCAGATATGGGACAAGAATTAATTAAAGGCATCCCATTATGCTTCCTTGAACAGGTTAGTGTATAGGCATATGAGCTATAAAAACATGTTCGTTACATTTTTAGATAATGAAAACTTAGTTGCTCAGTTCCGTTGTCTGATCTGTTTCAAGGCTTCTTGTCCCTTTAACTCCAAATAAGCTGTGCTGGCCACATCCCCCAACTCAACGTTTACACTCGCCCGTGAAAATGGCTCCAGAAAGATGCGCAAACATACGTCTTTGAAAAGCAGAAGTGGCGTCTCCCGCACAGCCAACAATAATGCAACAAGTAGTTTCTGGATAGTAAGTCAACAACTAAACACTCATCTTTTCCAGCAGCCATTGAACAGCGCATAAAATGGTAAAACCCGCTGACCAATCAATCTGGAGCTCCTCTTGGGTTACTAGGTAATGGACTGGGCCGGGGTTGCTAGGTAAAGGCGCAGTGTGACTCAACTACCAGGAGGTTTTTGAATCGGCTCATTTTCCCAAAAACCATTAACTTAGTGAGAAAAAAAAATTACTAGGTGTTTTGTTTCTTTTAGAAGAACTTCAAAATATGGTTCAACGCCTACGCCTAACGTAGCCTCAACTAGTAGCCAGATTCTGCAGGTATGGAAAATGGATGAACGAATCGCCTGTTGTTTTCATTGGCCTATACTTTTCCCTGGATTTCATGAAATCTTGATTTTTGAATTCTGGATTCCAAGATGAGAAAATAATCCCACGGTTATTCCAAACTGTGGCCAAGACCAGACAAAGCAGCATGCCTTTTGGTAAAACAGATGAGTCTTATCTATGCATTATTCAAGGTGAGTCTGAAGTGTCTTGGTAATCAAAGCCTAGTGCCAGCTGAGAGGCTTTTTCAACCAGTGCCGCATAACAGATTATTGGTTTTGCCCTCGCAGAGGAGCAAAGCCTAGCAGGGTTGGTACCAGCAGCAACACGGCACCGCTACCTTTATGCACTACACCCATCAACCATTTATGAGGATGTAATTTGCATAAAATCAGACCTTGGTGTGTTTGAAGGTCTGAGATGGTTGGCAGGGATATGAATACATTTGTCATAAGTGCAACTTTTCCACTCAAAAACGAGAGTGGAAAACAGCATGAGGCAAACCTGGAAATTTCTTCAACCTTTCCAGCATAATAACAAGGAGCCGATCTAAGACGGGAGAGTAAAAACCGAGGATTAGTGAATCTGATGAGGGCCAATTTCAGAGATTTCTCCAGGGGCAGAGATCAAGACAAAGACCTAAGACCACCTATTATACACAGAACCGCTGATTATCATTGATTTAGAGCTCAATAATCAATTAATCTCACCTGGTTTGCTGAATAATTTAGAGCTGCTTTGAAACTGGAGCTATTCCTTTTCAAAACCCGACAATAGGGAGTAATCCCACTAACCGTGGCGCCGGTAAGCTCTCCCTCGCTGCTCTTAAGCCACACCGGGTCCCCTCTCATACAGTAAAGGAGATTTATGGAGGCTCACATATAAATGTGCTTTGAATTCGATATGTAACACCCTCTAGCTCCTGGTTTTACAGGAGGCTTAGAGAGCACACTGTCGTGACTCTACATTTTTATTTCCGTCACGTCGATGGTAAATAATGCTGCGCACAAATCAAAAACCCTAACCAGGGTGACAGATGGAATAATGAAGTGATCATTCTTCCTTTAAAGGGATATATTCTCATCAGTTTGGCACTTTTACTAAACACAGAGCTACCTTTTCGGTTTTTATGATTTAAATATTTCCTTATCAAAACATTTTATGCATCTATAATGTGTTTAATCCAGAGATGTTGCAACTTGAAATGAGAGGCGGATGCAGCGTGGGAGGTAAGAGTGGCTGATGTAAGCAAAACTGGAAGACTTTCATGATGAGAATATATTTACTGAGGCTTTGCAGTGAGATTTTTATTTATTGTTTTGATTATTAGTGTAATTTTTTTGTATCTGACAGGAGTGGATGACAGGAAGCTTTCCACTAACGATTTTTTTTTTTTATCTCTTATTCTGATGATTCCCTGGATAAATAAACTGCCACATTCTGCACATTTCTTATTAAATAATTTAAGCCTTTTAAATATTTAAATATATTGTTTTAAAAAGCACATAAACAAATAATACATTTTTTAAATTAGAAAGTAAACATTTTATTTCCTAAGACGTAATAAAATTCATTTAGAAAACGTTACGATATGGCTGAAATACTGCCAAATTAGTGTTCCTGTTTATTTTTAAGCCATTATGAGGCACAGTGGAAAAAACTGAAACTTCTGCTGCGCTATATACTCAATGGGTTGTTGCTAGGTAACCAAATTTTGGGCGGGAATTTGTAACTGCCTGTTACCCAGCCGGTTGTTGCTAGGTAACCAAAGAATTAGTAAGATAGCCACCTTCAACCTAAATTAACTCTACTAGCTAATGTAGGTTAGCTACTAGCAGCTAAAGCATTTTCTTTGCCAAGTGTATTATCTATTGATCACAAATCTATAGGGATATGAAGTTATTGATTTATTGTACAATAAACACTTGATCATTTGTATCAACATGTGAGAAGCTCAGTCGTTTCTGCTCGACTTATAAACAATACAGAGGAGGGATGATCTGCTGACAATATTCTTTTAATAATAATAGTTTGTGACTAATTAAACTTTTTACTGATTTTAAACCACTAAACCAGCTAAATCTACGCCACTTGAGGAGCTCTAGGTAGAACATTTTAAAAGATTTTTTATCTTAAATTCAAAATGCGTCACATTTTTGTACAGTTTTGGATTATTTTTTCTCTGAATGTTAATTCTTTCAGCAAATGGGCCTTTTTTGACTTTGTATACTCCTGATTAATTGATTAATAAATTAGTTGATGACTATTTCAATAATCAATTCATCACAATTAATCGTTTCAGCCATAAACCTTTCACCATAAAACTCCAAGTAGCCTACTTTGATTTTGTAATTTCAAAAATGATAATACGTAACAGTGTGAAATGAAGGCAATTGTTCCAGCTGCATTTCAAAAAGTTTATAATTATTACCTGGGCTTTTGGGCTAAGACACAAGAATGTACAACGTCTAATTTGGCCTTTAAGTCTTTGCTGGAATGACTATAATTTAAAAATCAAAGTTGCAGGAACGTGCCAGCCCCCGTTTAGAGTTTAAAATGGCTCATTGAAGGTGGCATTTATCAGGGGAAACCCACAGCGGAAACATGACTTATCAGTGGTGGAGAAACTCTGGTTTTGGGGATTTCAACACTGTAGCCATGAGGTGACTGCCGCCCATTTCACACAGTGTTGTGTATAATTGGAAGCGAATAGTTCACTTTCAATTTAAAGTTGAACATATAACACTGACAGGATGCATTACGACTGATGGGGCACAGAGCATTATGAGCGCACTCATTTTTCTTGTTTAGGACACAAATTTGAGATCTATCTTTGTCTGGACTGCGACCGTAAATGCATTATCTGACATGACGGAGTGACTGTTGCCTCGCATTAAGCAGCAAGCAGCATTTTAAATCCAAGTGCCCTCTGCAGATTTATTGATAGTGTCTCCAAAAAAACAGCACATCAGAGAACAAACACCAGAAACTGTGTTTGAGATTCAAGATATACAGCAGTTTGCAAAGTATTCCTTCCAACTCAACATTTTAAACTGCACAGTTTGATGGATTTCATTGGGATTTTGTAAGTTTGGCCAACATAAAGTGAAATAAATCAGTAGAAAAAAGCAGCAGACTGAATGGGAAGATGGGTGGAGCTAAATACAGAACAACAGTTCCTGGACATTATGGTAAAAATTAGGCCATTGATGCAGCAGGAAGAAGTTGTCCAAACTCTTCTCATGCAGGCACAGAAAACTATTTTGTCAAAGACATGAACCTCCCTTCATTTCTATATGAATGTCCATCCTAATGGACATTTGTTTTGATAAACTTGATATTACACTGATAGTGCGATGGTCATTTTTCAGCAAAAATGCTAAAGGGCAAAAAGTGGCTCACTGATGACTACCATAGATTTTAGCTGCTAAATTAACAATATCACACGCTAAATCTGAAATATGCTACACAAAATAAAAAGGGACACAGTGCCTTGCTTCTAATTGTCCACAATATCCCAACCAGCAGCAAAAACTGCAAGGGAAAGAGAAGTAGTTTAGTTATGCTACCTTGACTTTGACAACCGTAACGCGTAGACGTGATGTGGAAATAGGTGTTTTGATTCAGTTACAAAATTAAAAAAGGTAAGTCACACCAACTCTGACGGATCATCAGTACAGCAGGAGTTTAAATGAGCTAATCAACCACCCCTGTGTTAGATCGGTAATAGCAACGGTAGCTAATCTACCACAGCAATCACTTATTAATAATCACAAAATAAACATCAAACCTAAAAAAATAATACTGTAACGGACTGAATGTTCGGTTCTAGGTGTGGGAAATGTTTTATTGTTTAATGATGTTGAATCCTGATACATTAGTGGTGTAATGTATGGGTCGGCACCAGCTGCTCTGATGAAACGGTTCTCACCTACATTAGCTGCAATGTGAAGCACCGAGGTGGGAAAAGATAAAAGTGGACAAGAAACAGCAGCAGAAGGTGGGCAAGTGGTAAAATTTTACAACATGAAAAACTGGGAAATATCTCACACCATGCGCGATGGCACACCGCTCTTCACACGTTCTCACCCTCACACAGAAACACCCTGTTCCCACACAGCAAAGCGCTGAAAACCAGTTAGCTGCTCCATTTTCTACATCAATCACACACGTAGAGCAAAAATACTCTCAACCTTTGGCTTCTTTTACAGCAGTAAAACAAGCTGACCAAACATTCTGTAACTCAGCTTGGGTTGCTAGGTAACGGGCAGAACTCCACTGTGGTTGCTAGGTAACGGGCTGGGCTTCCCTGAGGTTACTAGGTAAACCTTCTTCAATTCTAACCAAATTGATATCAAATGTTTGTGCAGTAAAAATTTTCATTTTGTTGCCATCATTTTAAAGATATTTTAAAAGGATATTTTTAACAGTTTTTTTTTTTTTTTTACCCATCTAGCATTTATTCATATTTCAGTTTTTAAAAGTTATGAGGGAAGATGTGAGTTTATTCGTTCAATCTACCCAGATGGCACCATGGGAAGAAATTAAATTTGAGCTCAGGAAAGTGGATGAAACAGATATTGGAAAAGATGACGGACAAGGACTTGTTAAATTGATTTGCTGCTGATAAACTGAATTTGAATGCGAGATTAGACTGACTCAATTTGACAATGTGGAAATGTATCTGTGTTGGATAAGTTTACTTTATGTTCTAGGATTTGAAAAACCAACAGAATAAGACGAACAGAAACCAAGAACATGATGTGTAGAAGGATAATGAGAATAAAAAGGAGGCAAGGCTGGATGAAAAAGGCTGAAAAGAGGGAAGAAAAAGATTGGAAATAGGGAAAAGGGCAATGGGTGAAGGAAAAAGGCTTGAAATTAGGTAAATTGGATGAAAACAAGTTTAAAAAGAGGAGAAAGAAGAAAGAATGTCTGAAAGACAAATGAGGAGGATGGAAGGGATAAAGGGTCAGAAAATGGGTCAAAGGGAAAACTGAATCACAGGAACCTACATGAGAATTTGAAAACCCAAAGAACTTCCTATATTAACAGTTCAAACACCAATTATACATAAAAGCATTAATACAAACAGAGGAAACCGTATTAGCATTACCACAGTAGCTAACCTCTACCGTCTTCCTTGTCTACGCCCCTTGAGGCTACAGCCAATCAGATTCAAGCAACATAAATCCCGCTCCTGGATTGGCTGCTTTGAAAATACCAGCCAATAGTGTGATAAGTAGGATATATTTTAGCTTCCAATGCTGTTTCTATTTTAAATATTTTTACTTAAAGAAAATAAAATCCACAAATACGTGGATTTTCCAAAACTTAGAATCCATGAACTCTGGACTGCAAAGAGCCCTAATATAAAATATCAATGTAAATCTTGAAATTTATGCTAAAATCATCAGTGATTTGGAAAACAGCTCATTAGTCACATTATTTAATCAGAAGCTGCAGTAAACAATGTTTACCTTCCAATAAAGTTACATGTAAGTTAGTTTTGTCTTATTTCAAGTGAACTAAAATATTTGCATGATAATCTAGATGCAAATACTTGGTAAGACTTTGTGTTTTTGCAGTGAATGCCCTTCAAAGCACTTAGAATTATTCAAATTCTACGTATTTGATATAAAATTTTCAGGAGCAAACGTTTTTTCTTTTGTGGGTTAGCAAATTGATTTAAAAAATAAAGAAAACCTGAAAGCCCAAAAGCTGTATTAGTTTGTATTTTATATTTCCTATTTATTGAAATGGTTTTCGCCAACTCATCTTTCAAAAATTAATGGAAAATAGTAAATACATTTCAAATAAAAATGAAACAAGAATATTATTTTTAATTAGCCAATAATAAAAATGTAACATTCTACAAGAAATTCCCTTAGTTTAAGACCTTAATTCATATTTTTTGACTGTCCCAAACCTTATTCTTTTAGTATAATGTCTTCCTCTTTAAAAAAGGTAATTTATTTTGCTCTTGCTGCTATTAAAGTTTCATTCAGTTCTTGATGCTAGACTAAAACATGATGTTGAATAAAAGCCAACGGAGCTGTAAATAAGTAAGAATCTAAGCGGTGACAGACTGGAGCTTTGTGTCACAAGTCTATTTCACCTGTTTACATTGGTATTTTCTAAAGCAACAGACTTTGATCTAATTAAGCTTTTAGACGAGGCTGACCTGCAACATGACTGGTGGAGCAGAAGCGTGTCGTTTTGCTGCTGTGGGGTTTATTCAGGCGCAGTAGATCAGAGCAGAAAATGCATTTACAGCTTTAGAGTCTGGAGGCAAACCGTGTCTGCTGCCTGCTTCCCTGCCCAGCTGCTACAACGAGCGATTCATGTGAGTTGAATGCGATTATGTTCGCATAAGAAGGTGCGGCAGTTTCTGTCAAAGCCAGTAAGACAAATGTCTGCCGGGTTCGTAACAAAATTATTGGGAGTAAAAAGGCAGACAGTGAATCTAATCTGCTATAAATATGGGAGTAAAAGCCATAAAGTAAACACAGCATGTTGAGCTGGGCTCCAGGAAAACTGTTGATGTTTTAACTAAAACATTGAATAAAAGTTTTATTTTATCAGAAAACTGGTACAACCAATCCTTTTAAATAAAAAAAAACAAAACAATTTTTTCATAAATCTGTAATATTCAGAACTCCTCATAGTTTTAGCTTCAGGCAATTTATATTATGAATAAAAAAAGAAAAGATAATCTCCTACTAAACATATTTTCTATCCAATTATTAATTGGTTAATAAGCTCTAAACTGGATTGCTGAGTTTTCCACATGTTGATGTTATCAGTATTCTTTTTGGTTGAATTGCATCCTTTGCTACATATAATCAAATGTTCACGAAAGGAATGCTAAATGCTTTTTTTCCTTATTTAAAAAAAGTATTTAATTATTTGTTTATTTGCATCTTTAATGCATAATTGATTACTAAAATAATTTGTTTCCTGCTCATATGGTGTGAAGTGCACCAGTCCCTCCTGAAGCAAAACACCCTCACAAGATGAATAAAATGAAAATATTACATTATAATAAATGTTTTCAGATCAATACCATGAATTTTTGTACTACTTCAGCCTTCTTATTTTATATCTGCACATTTACAAGCACAGACAAACTTTTACTATTTTTATTTTGCCTTTTTTATATATCTATATTTCTGATTGTGATTTAATTTGACCTTTAATTGATCCCAGAAAACAAAGTATTTCTCCCTGAGTTGATTTGCAAATAATTATCTGTATTTTATGTTGATTTCGGACTTGTTTTACGGAAGATAATGATAATTTCAAGTTGAAATTTCTTAAAGTAGATCTACAACTGTACTTTCATAGTAACATAGAAACCTTAAAATTCTTCTTTGCAAAATTTCTATTGTAAATATCCTGTTTTTAGTAAATATTAATAGTTCGGTGATCCTTTCTGACCAAAAATAGGAGAGGTTTAATTAAAAAAAGGGGGTATTTTATACAATTTGTTTAAACATCTGGTTTTAATTAAGAAATAAATTGTGAAATTTTTATTACAATGCCGGCTTTTTAGATCCACCACATGTCTGAAACAGAAACTTCAACACTGACCAATTGTTAAATGACTTGCATCTAATTTGTGAAGGTAATAAAAGTGAAGGAAGCGAAGAGTCACACGGCTTTGTGAGCGAAAGTCCTGAATCACCAAGGATAAGAGCTATTTCAGACATTTAATAACAGAAATCTGCTGACCAGCTCAGTGTCGCGTTCCCTGCTAATAAATTTGCTGGTATCATCCGAGAGTCATTACATTATTAAACCATAAATGCAAACGGCCTTTAGGGAAGACTGCACTCTGCTTTTATGTGACGGTTTGCTTTTCTCCCTCTGATGGGGTCACACCAAACACAGGACATCTTCCTCCTGCTTTGGGAGAGGCCAGTTCAACGACTTTTCCATTTGTCTGAATTGACCGCCTTTGACCCAGTGAACTCCCAAGAATTAGTTATTCAAGCCTAAGAGTTTCCAGTGGCTTCACTTAATAAGATAATTTCACACCAATTACAAGCTCTCAGCGCACAGAAGTAATGTCATTACACGCTTGCTTGGTGACAAATTCTTGGCCGGGATGAGGCGAGACGTGCCTGAAAATCGTAGTTACATGACAGGAAACGGTACAATAACTCCTCCTCCTGCTCTCTGTTCTCCTTAAAGAGGTCATAGTGATAAGCATAAAATTACAGCTAGAAATAACGCGCTTACGCCTCCTACTCGACAAATCCTGATGCCGGCTGTTTGTTGTCTTGTCAGGGAAAACACAAGGCAATTACAGATACAGTTGGGCAGGATGCAGGGGACCGTGCGCTGCTGGTGACTTATTTGACACCAATTCACCGGCTGAGTCGCACAGCGATTCCGACTGAATCATCAAAGTTCTCCGATTGTTTTTTAGCACATTAGTTCATTTTCAGTTGAGACACTTCAAGGTCTCCAATCAGTTTTTCTTTTTGTTTGACTCGTTTTAAAGGCGGTGAAGCAAATATTTCTTTTCAATGAAAAGCCAGTTGTTTAGTCAGAGAGTTTTAACAGCTTGAACTCCAATTGATCGCAAACAATCGGTTATTTTGACCTGTTAATAATGATTTGCAAAGAACTACAAACAAAGCATTGGAAGTTCTTGTTCACCAGAAAATCTTTGATTTAGTTTCTACTGCAAATATCTTGGTACACTTACATAAAGTAACTTTTCAGAAAGATATGGGAGTTTGTTTTGACTAAATAATTCATTAATATTGATGAAAAAGTAATGTGTGGGGGAAAATGTTTTATAAGTGAACGAATCAGCCAATCAAATTAGGCCTGTTGCAGTAAGCAATAATCAATTAACTGCATGATCAATTAAAAGAAGCTAAATCATTTCCATTTGCTTCATCATTGATTTATCGTTTTTCTCTTTTCTCTGTTTCAACCAGAAACTGGATGATAAAAATCTTCAGTTTGCCGATTTGGTCTCCTTTATCTCTAGTTTTATTTATATAAATGTTTTATCTTCAGCTCAGACCATAACTTGTTTTGGTCAAACTGTGTTATCCAATGGGTTAAAATCGGAGCCCTTTGAAGATTGTGTTATTGATCCTGAAAGTAAGACCTTTAAAAATGATTAAACCAAAACCTCTTTTGGAGGAATTGGATTTTTCTGTTATCATTGTTCAGCAAATTCAAAAACACAACAACATTACCAAAGCACAATTACAGATTACAAAACCGCTACATTAACGAACAAAACGGGAAGAATATGTCCCAGTTGGACAACCAATGGCTGGCATGGTCTGACATTACATCAGCCAATGGGGTTGATTGTCCCGCCCCTTTCACTACTGCGCTGTGATTCTGCTCAGAACGCGTCGGACGCGGTTGAGAGCTCACAGCTAACCGCTGTTTTCGTTAGAGCCTGAAAGAGCTTATAAAATCTGGACAAAGGGTAAGAAAAACAATATTGGTATAGTTTCGAAAAATATAAAATAGTTCAAGTCTCTGGGCACTCCAGGCCAAAAGTGCAATGTTAAAAAAAAACCCGACCTGGAACAAGGCCAAAGTAAAGCATCTTAGAGTATAAGATGCCAATATCAATTAAACCTATGACTTCAAGACCCACTTCTTCTGAACTGGGATGGCGAGCCCCAGCCCAGAGAACCCAGTGATATGGTAGATAGTGACCCGACTGGTCACTATCCTTGAAATACTGAAGAGACTGGACAGACACTGAATTGACTGATACATTGAAACGACTGTTATTTATTTTATTTTCTGTTTTTAAAAAAAAAAACGCGTGCAATTTTGTTACAATTGTACATGTGGATCCACAATTGTTTAAATTATTAAATTTCACTGTTTCTTATTAACACTTTGTGCACTCCCTTGTTGTTATTCACATCAAGGCTCCCGAGAATTTGGAATCTCGTTTGGAGGATTCGGATATTTTTTGTGGGGGTTCATGTTCCTTCAATGCAAAGAATATGAACTGGTGTCCTCCAAAGCTCCTGGTGCCAGCGACCCCCAAATGTCTCCCTGTGCTGCCAGCGACCCCCAAGGGGGGATATTTTGATTCCGAAATCAAAATATCCATGGGGACACCCAATAACACATTGTCCCAGAGCTTTATAAAAGCATTTCCAATTCGTTTGAGGACCGTTGGCTTCTCTTCCTCGTTTTCCTGATGCCCGTCTTCTTCTCTTTGTTCCGGGATCTCTTCTTGTGGGACATCGTCGGACTTCACCCTGGTATTTATTGTGTCAAGTTTTTTGTTTAAATCAAATAATTCTTTTTGGAGCTTTTGGTTTAATCGACTCCACTTCTTTGGACTTCTCTGTTAGAGATGCCTCTGCGTTTTCTCGCATCCTATGTGTCCTTTCAAGGGCCACATAGGATCTCACGATTGCATTGTAATCACTCTCTAACCTCTCAATTGTTTTTTTTTTTATTCCTCCAATTCACAATTTAGAGTCCTGATCATTTCTTTATACTGCTCATTCTCCGTAATGAGCAGCTCGTTTTCCATTTGATAGCTCCTGGCATTATTATTATTGCCACCTCGGGTCAATCGCTCAAATTTTGCCTTCAAATCATCCTTTACTTTTTGAAGTCTCTCATTCTTCCTTTTGCATTTCCTTCTGCTCCTCTTCAAAGTCTCAATTTTTTCTAATTGAGACTTTGCCTGTTCTCAGGCATCGCCACTTCTGCAACAAATAAATCTTTTTCTTCCGTTGTTGTCATGTGAATCTCCAAATGAATCTCTCTGCGTAATCTGGGAATATAGATGCAGTCACCAATGATGTCCCAGACAGGATGAGTGAAATCACAGTTTCACATCAAAGCCACAAGAAGTCTTTTGCATGTGGGGGGTGGATGTTTTTTTAAACTTTATTTGCAAATATACTGTATAACGACAGAGTGAAACATGTATTATACCTCAAGAAAAACCAAAACATAAATACAGCTAAGCGGTATTCAAGAAAAAGAAGAAGCCAAGGGACTTCGGTATATACCCATTGTACATGAATCAGCTGTATCAAATGTAAATGTTGTGCCCCAAAACAATTAAATAATCACATCAAAATGTTTGAAACATTGTTCTTAGTTTTTTGTTTTTTTAAAATTATTATTACTCCTATATATAATAGTGTGTGAGAGATTGTGTCAGTAACATTGGTTAACGTAAAATATTTTGCAGAACAGCACTTTCTGAAGCTTGATCCATTTATTTGCATTAGCTTGCTGGCATATAAGCCACTTTCAATATGGCGGACGCTATAACGTATCGCAACAACGGGCTGAAAAGCACCGTCATCCAATCAGTGATTTCTCAGGTCTCCAATTGGAATATACCCTTTCCGTTTTGATAATGTTGCAGTGTTTTTGTAATCTGTAATTGTGCTTCGTTAATGTTGTAGTGCTTTTCATTTTGTTGTTGTGTTTTTATAGTTTGTGCTTTCAACTTGCTGAAGTGGCTTGCACCTCAGGGCCACCATAGGTTCATGTTCTTTCAAATTCAGCAGAATATCAACGCTGGAAAAATATGAGCTATTAAACCGGGAAGTGAACAAAGGAAGTATTTATATTCTCACTTGTACCAGAAAGTTTCTGAACACACAAAGCCCCCGCACTGATATTTAAATTAAACTGTTGGAAAGTACAAAAGCATGCAGCTGTTAAAAGGCTGTTCGTAAAAATAAAAAGACAGGCTGAATCTCTGAGTCGGCGACTATAACAAAGATGAGAAGTGGTTCAGCTGAACGGTGTTTCGTTAGAAGCTATTTTAGGATGAGAAAGCGGCGACTGCCAGGGGCGCATACAGTTATATGAAGTGGACAGCTGGAGATTATGGAGCGTGATTACACAGTCCTGACATTCACAGCAGAATGTGACTAATTTGTGATTACAAAATGCAGATTTTTTAATTTAGTGCTTCTTTTATGTGGACGTTACTTAAAAAGGGTCTGTTTTTGTTCTATTGGTGTTAACTTTCAATGATCCTTTTGCTCCCTTTAACTTTGGAAAGTGTCTTCAGGTTTTATTGCTCGTATTTACGCATTCATATTTAATCGCAACTAGAATATCTGCAGCAGATTCTGCTTTTTATTCTTCAACAAACAGAAAAAAAGCCTCATCAGAAGTAAATTCAGCTTGTCATCTAAGATTTTATTACTGCCATTCTGCCTCCTATTCCATTATAACATCTCAGTAGGAGTTAAAGTTGAATGAAATGGATGTAAAATAAGAAAAAAGAAAAAAAAAGTTATGTAATTTTATGCTTTCTGCATTTCAGGGTGATTTCTATAACACAGAGATAAATGAGCCATGACTAAATGACACCTTTGTTGCTGAGAAGTTTTCTAATTAGGGATGGTTTTTTATTTCCCTCAAACTTTTCTGTCATTTTTATTTTTTAATTCATAACTCATCAATTCACTTATTTTTAAATGTGTAAAAATAATATATAAGGGTTTTTTTTTAATTGTTGGCGATAAAACGTCTTATTAGGAACATCCCTTTAAATTTTGTCATTAGCTGCATTTCCTTTACAAAACTTTGTAGATATGCAATAAATGTTGAATAAACACAATTTCGCAATTGTAGTGTTTCCATTAAATTAAGAAAAAATTAAAAACACGTGTAAATAAGTTTCATCACAAAATAAACAAAAAAAAAAACATTCTGCGCCTTCATCTTCCAACTCCTTCCTGTTATCTTCTTCATGGTTTTCAGCAGTAGTAACATCCAGGTTGTTGGTCATGTGACCCATGTGACGCAGAAAAAAGAGCTTCCATTGCAGTTTTATGAAATACGCGCAAAATTGTGCGAATTTAAGTCAGTATTTTCTATTTGCACAGTTATGTGGCTAGAGAGAAATATGGTGTTTGTTTTTTGAATTAATTTAAATAAATATACAACCAGTTAAATACAGGGACACTGCAGTATTTCCTGATAAACTGTCGGCAGGATACAGAAGAGCGTGTGCTGCTGGTGACGTATTTGACACCAATTCACCGGCTCAGTATTTCAAAACCTTTTTGTTATAAGTGAAATAAAACGCCAATGGAACTATTTTAACAAATATTGAGAAATTATTGACTTGTAAGCTTGTAAGGTAACCTTGGCTTACTTTAAGTGAAATATGATATTTGCACTATAAACTTGACCAAAATGCTTGCTAAGATTTTGTGTTTCTGCTGTGGAGCAGCAGTTTATTTGGAAATAAATGTCAAGAAGCCATAAAACTCCTCACAATAGGCTGAACTAAGCAAACTGACATCTCATCTTTCAAGAATATTTTGTGCAAAAAAGAAAAAATATTATGAACACGTTTTGCGTCGCATAGATCCCATCTTTACCCCTTTAAAACCTTAATTGTCCTGGTAGGTATTAAGACTGTAGAAAGAAACTGGCGAGTGTGTAATAGATGTCAATAATTTTAAGAGTGATGAAAGCTGAATCAACTCAAAGCCGCTGGAAACGGCAAAGCCCCAGTTTGAGGAGAACTGGGCGGATGGGAGGCGGAGACCCCGGCCACACAGCCGCTGTAAAGTGACAACGTGATTTAAGTGCAGTGTCTTCGTCAGGTCCGTTATCTGCCGCCGCTAACAGGAGCGCGCCGATACGCTCTGACAACCACAGGAGGCAGAGCTGATAACGCAGCGACTCGGCCTGTCCGACATCCGGCCGCAGCTCACACTCGCATGAATCACAGGCCGAGGCGGCTGTCACACACATTTACAGCCACAACCTTTCATTATTATGTTACAATGAATTCCCTCCTTATTGCTTGGAGAGAATCAGGAGGATCAGAGGCAACAAACGCCGATTCATCTCAGTCATCAACGCGGTTTCCTCTAAACTTAAAGGTACTTTCCATACCTGACATGATTCTCAGCATGAATGTCAAAATAAATGTCCTGGCGTAACAGTGAAAGAATCACACAGTAATTAGATTCTTTAGAATAGTTTGTGATCTGTGATTTGTATTTGGAAAGACAAACAAGGTAGGGGTGCACCAATTGATAGTTTTGGGCCGATTGTTGATTACCGATCTCTTAAAAGTTTAACCTGTTAACAGTTAACAAATTAACACCAGTTGTTTCCAACTTATTGACTTTCTTCCTATATTTAGCAATAATTCAGAGAAAATACAATTAGTTTCAGCCAAAATCTGAGTCAGCAGTTCAGGTTTGTCAAAGATCGTAATCAGTAATCAAGCAGAAAACTGCAATCAAGGCACACTAACATTCTGCAATTATTTACTTAAAACCAGCTCCTATATCTTGCTGAAAAGTTACATATAAGTTAGTTTTGTCTTATTTCAAGCGCACCAAGATATTTACACTAGAAACTAGATGAAAATTACTTGGTAAGGTTTTGTATTTTTGCAGCGTGTTCAGCTCTGACACGGCGTACGTCTTCATCAGACATGCAAGTGGAAGCCGAAACGCCACATCTTCTCATCTGCTGGCGGCAATGTGGATAATTAGAAGTAGTGTTGATCTCTGTTCCGTCTTTTCTTTCTTTTACCAGGCTGATTATTATCCACGCACCAGTACGGAGGCGCTGACAGTACGCCACTGCATGCACAAATACAAATTACAGAGGAGCTGCTCCAGTAATGCGCTCTTAAGAGGGTTTTCTTCTGGACTCGGGTATGAATTTAGCTAAGAGAACAACAAAGAGCTGCAGGGTTGGATCAGTTTGAATTAGCTCCAGCTAATGACAGCAGTTATTCCCTTCTGATTACAGTAAGCTACACGCCGTATAACCCAATTTGAAAACTGTTTCCGTGGATATTCATTGTGTCAGAGCGCTGAAGTGTTTGCAGCCAAAATTGTGACAAGACATGCACGGGCATGTAGAGAAACTTCTCATTACATATTCATTCAAAGTGCCTCATTGTTGCTCTTGGAGTTGAGTCTGTGTTACCAATCAGCATCGATTGACGGTTCGCGTCTTCCCCGGGAGCGTAACGTCCCGTAATGAGATTCCTCTCCCTGAGCATCCATCCCTAATCCTGCACCTCTAGCTGCGCTGTCTGGGTTTCTGCACAGCTGAGCCGCACTCAAACCGGGACGCCGAACATGAAATTCAGTGTTATTGCTGCCATCCTGAATGAGAACCGCACAATGGAGCTGAAATGAAATGGATGCTACGCCTATTACCGAACATGTTAATCCTCTTAAGAAGTTAAGAGAGGTCTTGATGGCATAAGGGAGCGGCAGGAGAGCGGCGCTCTGTGGAGATGAGCAGGAAGAAATGAGGTTTGTCCTCAACAATGGCACGCCTGCAGCTGCCTTCCTGCAGTCATTAACCTGCAATTCTCTCAGGCGGATCAGCAGACAAAGAGGAACAACATGAGCAGCTTTTAAAGGGCAAATATATCCCAACCTAAAAATACTGAAAGTATGAAATATGCTTCAATAAACTAATTAAAATGTATCTGATAGGAATGCACCGATTGCAAGATCGATTATCGATCTGTAAAAAGCCAATTATGATTTGTTTAAAACTGAAATGTTGATAAATATCGCAAGAAAGTTGCAGAGTTGGCAACAGTGGGGCAACTATTGTTAGCTGCAGACATTCAGACATGAAACCAAAAAACAAGAAGTTGACTATTTTGGTCAAACGTAAAAAATAAACTGCAACAAACCCGTTAGATTTTTCAGAAAGTACGATAAGAAATTCTAACTATGATGTAAAATAAATAATAAAGCATGATGTCGCTCAAAGCAGAAAATATAGAATTAGACTGACTAGATCCGCCCCTATAGATCAGGCATCACCGACACACAATCTAGAATTTTTTAAAAATATCAGGATCGATACAGATATTGATGTCGGATCGGTGAATCTCTAATCATGAGCTGGTCTTAAAAGGGCAAATATATTTTAGATCCAGAAAACCAATAATTACTAGAAGTAACTATTTAAGGTGAATCTGACTCCCAAATTAAATTAGTTGATAATCTGTCTAAATAATTATCAGCAATCGATCTTTATGTTTCTGTGCAGATTTTGAAATTTTTATGGAAATTTGTTTAGTTCTGCAGTATTTTTAAGCAAAAATATATAAATATAAAAATACAAGACTATGAATTATACATAGAAGTAATTAAATATCCATGTCTGAATATGTCAGAGAAACAAATACACTGTTATTTTAGATGATGAGCTAAATAAAAATCCTGAACACAAGTAAAGACGAAACCTTGTAAAAAACTATGATTTGTTCCCTTTAAGGTGGAAGATTCCACATGTTTAGGTCAACTGTTGATAAAAACTATTGTTTATCTCACAGAAAACTGACCTGCAGCTTTAATTCTGCGTTTTTTATTTATTTGACAGAAAATGGAGCGAGTCAATCTGTTAGGGCAGCTGGATCTCAGAAGGAGTGCCAAACCCGAGCTGCCTAATTAACCAGCGCTTCCCCAGACCAACATTTCTGGATCATCTCCTGCCCTCTGCGGCTGCTCTCCACAGCTACGTCTTAAACGGCCTCCTGTGTCCCTTTGAACCTCTTTACAAGTAAATCCAACTCTGATGAAAGATCAGAGGGAGGATCAGAGACGAGATGAACTAAACTGCTAAATTTAGAAGAGTTCATGGCAAAACAGACAAACAGAAACCAGGAGTAGGGCTGCAGCTATTGATTATTTTACTAATCAATTATTCTGACCAGTAATCAGATTTTAAAAAATCATCTGATTTTACATTGAGCTGCTTAAGCTTATTTTATACAATACAAAAAGTACGTAAATAGTTCTAATGTACAAATAATGGAGAGTTGACACTTTTAATGTAACTTTTAATGAAACCTTTCATTAAAAGTTTAATTATTTACCAGATATTTCAAAATTGACACTTTAAGTTCAACTTTAAATGCAAAGTTGCATTAAGAGTCATTATTTACCAAGTAATTCAAAGTTGACGCTTTTAGTGCATCTTTGCTGAACATCATTTACTGAATGAACAGTTGTAAACATTTCTGAAGACTCCTTCATGTTTACGTCATGCCAGTCTTATCCACACCCCTTCAAATAAAGTGACACCAAAATGTGCTGCACAAATAAACTTAAAACTTGATTAATTAAATTAGTTGCTGATTATTTCAATACTTAATCTTAATTCCTTTGTGCCGAGCGAACAGGAAGTGCTGTTGGTCTCACCTGTCTTTTCCCGTCTCCTTCTTGAACACCATGTCGCAGTAGTTCATCCGGTCCTCTGTGGTGGCGTAGATGCGAGCGTGCGGGTAGTTCTCCGACGCCTGGCGCAGCATGTTGTACACGATGCCCTTCCCGTCCTTCCTCATGTTCCGCAGCGGCCCCCACACCACGTACACGGTGTCGTTGCCCTGGCCGAAGAAGTGCTGCGGCTTCTGCAGCAGCAGCGGCACGCTGGTGTGAGAGACGACCCTGAGCGTTGTCCGCCGCCCGACGTCGTTTTCGAACCCTCGCGTGGGAGCGTTGTTCATGCGCCAGATGCAGGGAGAGCGGTCGATCTGCGCGCCGGCAGCCTGGCCCAACATCTGACCGGAGCTGGACACGATGCTGCACAGCTCGCAGTTCAGCTTCAATGGCTGGGGGGGGAAAAACAGAAAAATATGTTTTTAAGTTATTTTCTAAAGGTTAAAGATCAGGGTCAGCTACAGAGAAGCAGCCAGCTTCCTCTCCTAAAAATATATCGATTTGAAGAGCGAAAGTTTGGTGGATTTTATTTTAATAGATGATTTGCAGAGAAATCAAGTCAATAGTTCAAGCAAAAATAAATAAACTCTCAAGTTTTGTAAGAGATAGAGTTCAGAACTGAAGAATCTGAAGGTTCAGCCAAAAATTTACTCTTTTTCCAGGAAGAAAGCAAAAATAGCTTCTTCCACTGCATAAACCAAAGTCGAGTCACTATCTCCACCAGCTCTGTACATCTTGACTGACATTTCATATTGAGATGTGAACATCAATTTTGAACTTTTGTTTCAAGCGCTGGACTTTGACTGGACCATTCTGGCACATAAATACAATTTGATCTAAGCCGTATAAAAGCCTTGTCTGCATTTTAGAAGGCACTTATTATGAAAATTTATGGGTTTTTTTTAAATTTTCATTTGTGCCCAGGCACTTAAAAAAACATCTTTTGGCAAATAAGTTCATGTTTTTTGGTGTCTGGAAAATGAGCCATTTCAAAAACTTCCCGATTGTTGAGTCACATTTAAGAGGCACTGCACCGTTACCTAGCAACCCCTGCAAAGTTGCAGCCTTTTACCTGTCAAAATTAAATGAAAACAAAATAACAAAAACAAGCAAAAAAACAAAATGAAAGACGACAGTAAATCAACAACAAAATTACATATATCCTGCCAATCCAGAAACCACTTGCTGAATTCTTGTTGGTTGTGCAGCAGGTCCCACTTTTGCTTTTCAAAGTAAAAGTAGTAGTAAACATTGAGTTGGGATGGGGTTGGGGGGGCGTGGACAGCAGCAGCTTATTTGGATTTAAAGTGACAGGAGGCCCAAAAAGCTCAAAATAAAGTCAGATTATTTTAACGTGCTGAAGGACGCATGATAGGTCACCTTTAATAAGTGCTTGGCCTGCAGCGGAGGGTCAAATGCCTTGCTCAAGGGTGTCTCCACAGGCAGCTTTGTGAGCTTTATTTCAGCGTTCCCCACTGAGCTGAGCCAATCTGTGTGCGCTGAAAGGCGTGATGGAGTTATGAGGGCGGCCTGCGATGATGGATGAGCGGCTGACAGCTCAAGGCAGCTCTTCGGCTGCAGAGTGACCCGGCCAGGTGCCGAGATTATTTCATAACCCTCTGATTGCATCCACAGATGAGAGGGGAGAGAAAAAAGAAAACAGAAGATTGAGTAATTTACAGAAGATTGATGTCTCTTGAGAAAGGAGATGTTTTTGTTTCATTTTAGGGGCTGATCTCCTGTAAGCTCGCCGTCGAGTCGTGAGCTCAGATAAGCCAAGTGGTAATGAGAGAATCTGCTGGATTATCTACTGTGACGGTGTTTACAGCCGCTGTTCATCTTTAAATCAGGGACATTTCACTGATTCTCCATTAAGCGCATGTTAAATAAAGCGTTGGCTTCTGCGTTTTGGTGTAAGTGAGATTAATCTCATCAAAACAAACTGAGACGCAAACAGAGAAATCTGAAGAAGAAGGCAGGAGATTTTACAGACGGCAGGAAAATGAAACATTTAATCTACGAAACACAACTTGACTGTCCGTCCAACCAGCCATCCAACCATCTATTCATCCAACCATTTATTTATCCAACCATCTGTTCATTCAAAGAACCAACCATCCATCCATCCTACCAATCAACCATCTGTTCATCCAACCATGTAACATCTAGATGTTACATGGTTGGATGAACAGATGGTTGATTGGTAGGACGGATGAATGGTTGGTTAGTTACCCAACTAACCAACCATTCATCCGTCCTACCAATCAACAATCCTACATCCAACCATCCATCCATCTGTACCATAACAGATCACGATAATGCGTCTCTTCTTTTCAGACCTTTCATAAAAATAACTGAAACGTCGCCTTATTTCTGCCTCCAAGTTAAACGACTGATTGATCTTCATCTAAATGAGTAATTATATATTTCAGTAATGTCCTTTAAAGGTCTTCAGATATTCTAAAGGTCAAATAATTCCAAATCAAGTAAAAAAAATCCTCTTTTATTTGAGCAAACTGGACAGTATACCAATCAGTTTGCAATTGGCTGGTTTGTATTATCTCTCTGAAATTCTTTCCATTTAAGTGATGAATGTTCTGTATTTGCATCATGACCCTTTCACAAGCCCGTTATCATTTACCCCTTGTTAACCTATTGTGTCTTTCGTTGTCTTTGGTGAGGTCAAGATATGTACAGAAGGCGAACATTTCCAGCAAGTTTTCTGCACTTTCAGCTTTTCAGTGATAGAAAACGTGCAGGCATTGTTCTAAAGCTGTAAAACCCGGAGATAAGGCTCAGCAGCATTTCACAATGTGATAAATTTAGGTTCTCTTGGGTC
This sequence comes from Poeciliopsis turrubarensis, assembly GCA_010277015.1. Taxonomy (NCBI): domain Eukaryota; kingdom Metazoa; phylum Chordata; class Actinopteri; order Cyprinodontiformes; family Poeciliidae; genus Poeciliopsis; species Poeciliopsis turrubarensis. The sequence continues at coordinate 10,659,976 of VMRN01000007.1, forward strand.
TCTGTTCTAATTAACTGCCTTTCCCAGGGCTGTATTTTATGAACTGTTGCACAGCCCTGCAGAAGCTGCACAGATAGACACTAAAGGAAGTCATAAAGTGCTTAATCTTTAATTAGAACTGTAAACTTTGGATTTAGGTAGAGCCAACTGACAAATCGCAACTCCTCAGTTAACTTTGAAGCAATAACACACACACACACAATCACTTGTCGACTGTCATAGTATTTATAACTGAATAAAACTTTAAAAACCTTCCCTTTCAAACGAGCGTCTGTGATTTCCTTTTCCTGAGATTAAATCAGTTGAATTTTTGACGCCTCTTCATCTGAAATGACTTCAGGCTTTAGGTTGATTTGACTCAAACCCGTTCTCAAACTTCTTTTCTTTTATTTTAATCAGCACACAGCTTCAGATATTACAGCTAGAAACCAGCGACCAGGCATGAAATCTGACCTGAACCTTCAGAGACATATAAAGACGATTACAAAGTCGGCCTTTTATGACCTGAAAAACACTTCCACGATTAAAAACACTAATATCTGAGCAAGATCTAGAGAAACTCATCCAAGGCAGTTTTTTCTTGTTGTAAGTGAAATAATCTGCCAATGCAACTGGTACACTTTCATCAATATTAAGGAATTATTGACTTAAAACAAGCTCCTTTATCTTGCTGAAAAGTTTCAGTGAGTTTTCTTCTATGTGAAGTTTACCGACATATTTACAAACTATTCCAAAGGTTTTGGTAAGATTTTTGTTGTTGAAGTGTAGCATCACTTAAACCCAATGTTTTTGATCATTTTTGATAAATAATTGCAGTAAACTTCCAATCATGCATTAGCGCAAATAAAAGGGGGAAATCTGTTGATTTTGCACTAATTTCTCAGATTTCAGAACAGCAATAATGTTGTTTTGGAACTTTATTGGATGCTTCTTCTGAATAGCCAGTTAGCCTTTGTTAAATGGAGAATCAGTCAACATTTAGCTTTATACTTTTAATATTGGAGCAATAGAGAAACTGCTTTTAGTTTACTTAGTATAAACCAGAACAAGAATCAAACCTGGAGAACCATCATTTAGATTTATACTTAAACAACATTCAGTTTTATATTTAACCAACATTTAGTTTTATACCCCTCTAATCCAGAGCAAACTAAAGATCAGGAGAGACCCTCAGCAGTTTCATACATCAGGAACCAACATTTGGTTTTGTACTTTTAGTTTTTTGTCCTTCTTTTGGTTTTGTTGTTTCATTTGCATTTTCTTCTAAGTCGTGTATCAATCAAATTACCTTACCCACAAGTGAGTGTAAATTTTTAACTGTGAAGAAATTAGATAACAAATAATTCTGATAATCCAAACTGAGCCTGAACAGAGAGAGTTTTATTTTTATAAAGTGTATGTAAACATCTGGCTTCAGTCGGAAATAGATGTATAAAAGCTGGTCTAATGAGAACAAATCCTGAAATCTAGTTACAAACGAATCTTTGTGATTCCATAAAATTTAAAGTACCAGTAATCACAACAAAGTGCATTTTTATAATCCCACTAATCCCAGCACTCAGCAGAGCCTCTGATATGAGTGTGGTAAATATAAAGTGGGTTCTTTAAAAATAAAAGCTGCAGCCATAGCCGTCGTTAAATTAAAGCGCTGGGCTGTGAACTTAACCTTGACATTCGTTAAGTTGCTTTAAACTCAATTAATTAATAAGTAATAATGATTGCATTAACAAGCTGCAAATCGCAGCGTCTCCGTGGGAATTTAAAGTCCTTCTTACAAAAATAGTCTTTGCCGTCGTGCAGAGATCTAATTCTGCTGCCGTCAAATAATTATTTTTAGCGCTTATTTCTCTCTGTGCAAATAAATCTTCCAAATTAAGTTGGATAATATAAAAGGGCGAAAAACACTGAATCCTTGAAACGATTTGGGCGAAAAATACCAGTTGAATCTTCTGCAAAATCTCAACTTAAAAGAAAAGTTAGTTAATAGTTCAGGCGACTCCCTGACGCATCTCTAGCTAAACTGTCTTGTTTTTAATGGTCAAAGGCGGACAAAACAAAACAAGAAACGCTGAGAAATGCAATTAAAACCGATTTCTGATTTAACATCAAAATCCAGGTCATAAAATCTGCAACTTGCAAAAACCAACAACTTTAATTAACTAATAACTCAGACTGAAAGTAAATTGATCAGAAGCTAATAAAACAGCTCGTCTTATTTTAATCTCAGAGGTTTTTAAACATTCAGAAACCCTGATTTTAATTCAACTCACAGAGGAAAGACTTCGAGTTTCTCCACGAACTCATTAATAAATAATTGCTTTGCTAATTAGGAGAACAAGTTTGGCTTGGGCAAACCAGTTTAGTCAATCTCTTGTTTGAATTAAGAGCATTAAAGACGACAGAAGGAAAATCTGAGAATATCTGAGCAAAAGCTTCTATAAACTGAATCAAAAAATTTCTTTTTAAAGCTGCAGTATGTAACTTTTGTAAAAATAATATATATATTTTACATGTTTTCTGAAAGTGTCACTATGTCATGACAGTATAAAATGAGGCAAATAATCTGTGGGAAAATGTAGCCTTCTCCCAGTACTAACAAGAAACAACCAATCAGAGCAAGGAGGCGGGTCTTAGTGCTGTCAATCACTCTCCTCCGTTTCTCTCTGCTGTTCCTGATAGCATAGAATGTTGTAAATGCTAAGGCTAGTTAGCTTGGCCACCGATGACAGTTGTTTCTCTGCCATCAGCACATTTGGCAGTGAATACATGAGTGTGATTGACAGCGCTAAGATCCGCCTCCTGACTCTGACTGGTGTTTTTGGTCAGAAGTAATGCTTTTGTACAAACAGCAATAGCAACTCAGGAAAGAGGTGGAACAGATCAATCTTTTCACAGATTACGTGTCTAATATATACATAGGACAGAAAACATTTTTTAGATAAAAATTAAATACTGCAGCTTTAACATGCAGAAGAGCTTTAACATTTCAGTCATTTGACAAAGCGAACAGGCAAAAATCAGCATGCAAAAGTTTCTGCTCGGCGTGTGACGGACCGGAGGGCATGAATGCAAAGTGCTGCAAGACAAATGTTTTGTATTTCTCCGAGAAAGCAGAACAGGAACAATAAATCACACCTGCAGACAGACTCAATCAAATGAGGAAAATAAGGCCGGGAGCTAAGGCAGCTTCCGCTTCTGCCAGGTTATGCATAATACATGCCAGGGAAATGACACCGTTGGGTGGATCAGGTAACACCGTCACACAGAAACATCTCTGCCTCTCCATGCTGGTCTGTTGCTCAAAAGCTACCGCAGACGTTAAAGCCCATCGCTTACCGTTCAAGTTCACAGCAAAGAACTAGTAGGAAAAGAGCGAAAGAAGCAAAAGTAATTCTGCAGAGCCTGCCTTTCTTTTCCAATGACTTCCCTAAATCTCCATAGGGAGAGGCCGGTGATTTAAGCAGGCTCGTCTGAAGGCTGGAGGAGGCGCAGACGTAGAGATTGGTGTAATGCATGATTGCCTCTGGGCCCGTGTTTTGTGGATGAAAGTCTCCAGAGGAAGAGGAAGATGCCGCGCATTAATCTGCCAATATCAACCTTTTTTTTTTCCCCTCAAACGCAAGACATCCACTTCTCACGAAGGACGAAGCGTCTTCTGCAACTCTGCAACCCGCCTGCAAACTAAAACCTTCATCTCTTTTATCCTCATCCTCCTTCACCTTTTGCTCCACAGATCTTTTATTTATTTGTGTGGCTATTTATTATTTTATTTATTGACGTTCTGATCCTTTTTAGATCGCTAAAAAAGATTTGATGTTTCAATTTACATAAATTACAATGGAAAGATAATAAGAAGCAGTTTGAAGGCTGTTTGTGTTTACACAGAAATACGTCCAGATTTAGGTAGAGTTACATTTAAAATGTACTTTTAGGAGTATTTTTATTATGCTGTACTTTTTATTTTTACTTTTATAAAGTATTGATACTTTTACCCAAGTAAAATTTCTGGATTTTCTACCCGCTGATGAAAAACAAACATGTTTTAACCAAAACTCAGACTCACACCTGCAGTTTTTGTTAAAGTTTCATCAGTTTTTTTTATTGAAAAACTTTTCTGTTGCCTGATTTTGTTCATTTTCTTTGCTACTGATATGAATTATTGTCATTTTCATCCTTAAAATACCAACATTGATACTTTATAATTTGGTCCATGTGATGATGTAATTTTTAAATATCAAATGATTGATAATTTGATCAGTTACACAGTATTTGACTAGACTTTTTAATAAGATACCTTTTTACTTTTATTTGAGTAATATTTTTGGCTGCTCATATTGCAGACAAACAACATCAGACGAGACATTTTGGGATCCGTTGCACAGTTACAGTGAATTAAGAAAATCAATCCGAAGATGCTATTTTTGCATTTCATAATCGCTTCCTGTGGATCGGAGATGAGATGATAAGTTGATGCCAATAGATGCAATGAAGAATAAGAAATTAAATGTTAAGATTAGAGGAATATAAAAAAGCTTCTAATAAAAATAAGGTGACTTTCTTTTATTGTAAAGTAATAAAATCTAAAGTATAGGGGAAAAACCCAGCAGAGAAATCCTGTTAAAGTTTGAGACGTAAAGCTGAGCGTCTCATTTTCCTTCGTCTTTAAAATGTGTGACGGTGTCATCCTTTCCACCATCTTGTTTTCTCTCGAACTTCTGCTGAAGCACAGTTAATAAATCTGCCTCAGCATTTCTTGGCGCCACATAAAGATACACAAAAAGCAGAAGTTACAGAAGCATAATCTTACTCTGAAAATATCCAAATAAAACTTTTTCTATTCTATTCACACATTAAGAAAATATCTTTATGAAATAACCATGTGTATTAATACAAAATAAGGTTGTAAACAGTGACATGTATAAAATGTTGAGTAATTATGCTCAAAGTTGATGAATGAACAAGAACTGGTTCTTTCTGTTGCTTCTGTTTGGTTCAAAATGTTGAAGCGGTGAACTATAAACACGAATCTATTCAATATTTATGTGAACTGAAGATTTTGACCAAGAAAATAAAACTAGAAGTGAGAAAAGGATGCAGCCTGTGCAGCTGTTTGTCATTCAGAGAGCAGCTCCAAAGGCCATTTTACTCAAAACGGGACATAATTTACAAAATGGGCATCAAGCTGAACTGAAGATTGGAAACAAGATTGCTGTCTGGACTAAAATAAGTCAAAAGTTTCAAATCCGATCACGGGAAACGTCATGTTGAGATTAATGTGCTTAAACTGACACAATGGAGAAGAATTCATGGAAATGGGAAGGACAAACTGTGGCGATGAGAAGACCTCTTAATAGTGGGGTTAATTTACATAAAAGGCTTCTGGTGGAAACACATTAACCTTTACTTGGCGTGATGGACGCCCCACACATCATGCCAAGATCCCTCGCAGTGCAAGATGAAAATTTAATGGTCAAAAATGACAAAAAGACATTTTAAAAACACATCTGCTCAATAGAAATACGCCAGTTTAGAAAAAAATCTATTTTGTTTTTTTGCACTTTTTTTGCATTAACAAGATGTTACTACTGGTGGAAACTACAAAGAAGAAAACAACAGGAAGTTTTAGGACGATGATGTTTTTTAATGAATTACACATGAACAAATATTTTCATGTGTAATTTTAATTCCAATTTTTTATTTAAAGGAAACACAGCAATTAAAAAATTGTGTTTTTTCAACATTTTAATATTGACAAAGTGTATGAAACTGATTAAGAATGATTTGACACCTGGTAGACTATTGCAACATTTGTTACATTTTCAGCTGCTGCGGTTCTGTTTCACACGGCACTGTGTCAAACGAACCAAATCCTTTGAAAACCTGTTCCCTTCTTCTCCTGTGGGGGCGCTGCACCAAGAACCACTGAAGGAAACAACATGAAAGCCTCTGAAGAAGACATGACCGCAACTTTATTCCCAAAATGTAAACAAAAATGGAGTAGCGTCAGATTTTAGCAGCTGTGCTAAAATCTGACGCTTTTGTTTTTGTTTTTAAAAAAGTGCTGGACTGTTGCATTTGTTTTGGTTGTATTTACCCAAAATGCACTGTGATTTATTCCACTTCCTGCTTTTGAGCAGCCTCAGGTGTCGCCGTTTACATATTGCACCCAAACCGCATCAGAATTCACTTCAACTGAACAAAATCGCAGGTTTCTAGGTGGACCAGAGTTAACTCTTTTGGTCCGCATCAGAGTTTGATCAGCTTTCACAAACAAAATGAACTTTCCAGATAAAAGAACTGGAGTCAGATGAAACAGGGCTGGTGTGAATGAACACTAAATGTGGAAAAAACATAAATTTCAGCTGTTGATTTTCATCATGTGTGTTGATGCTGTTTCTCACCTCCTGTTTTGGGATGCTGACGTAGCCCAGGTGAGGCTTGAAAGCCTTGTATGACTGCTTGGAGAACATCCAGTGGTTGCTGAACGTCTGACCGAACACAGGCTGCAGGAGGAAGTTCTGCGAGAAGTTCACCACGACCACAAAGAGCGAAACCACCACAATCAGGCTGGTGGCGATCAGAGACTTCTTCTGTGGAGAGAAAGGAAGCAATAAGCAAAACCCGGAGACATTTTACGCAATTCACTGGCTGCAAATCCAAATGTTGACATAGAACAAATCAGACTGTGGCGCTGTAAAAACAGCGCAAGTTTCACCAACTCAAATTCAAGACTTTTTAAGACCACTGTTAACATAATTTAAGACCTGTAACACAACAGAAATGTACAAAAAACAAATGCAAATAAATAAATCATATGGGCTCACAACATAAGTGACCCAATAATGAATGTGAGCATCATTCAACCAACTGGTGATAAATTTGAACTTACCCATGACGGACGTAAAAAAGCTAACCAGCTAGCAACGGGATATTAGCAGCTAGCTACCAAGACCTGCAACCGCGTTGCGTCACAGAACGTAGCAGTAAAGTCACATGAGAAAAAGGAAAATTACATATAAGATTAAATAAATATTCTTTCCATAACAGAATTTAACATATGTGATTAACACATTTAAGAGCAACTTTTTAAAATAAATTAGACATTTTAATGTCTTGATTATAGATATATGAAATTAAGACTTTTTAAGGATGCTTTACAAGGATGCAGTTTTTAAATTTGGAAAACAAAACAAGATTTTTTTTTTATACAGCAAAGCAATGCCTGGTATATGGGCAGTTGCCCAGGGCGGCATTAAAAAAAAGGGGGGCGCATGAACACAGAAATAAATATATTTATATCTAAACAAGTGTTTCACTTCTTTATGAATGTGAAGTTAAGTCACTGCAGTAGTTTACCACATGAGACGATAACATGTTTTAACATTTGGCTAAAATATGGCTGCTAAATACGCAGATTTGAAGTCAATATTAATGTCTGTTGGTTTGCAGTTTTTGTTTGGTTTTAGTGATCTGATCTGAAAAATAAAATATGGATGTAATTAATTACTAAACTGACTTTTCACCAAATCGTGACCTATAAAATCAGACTCCTACTGTACCTGTCCAGGTGGAAATTAGCATATTTTGCTACAACCTGGTGCCATGCATCTCTCCTTCTAAAAGGTTAATGAAATGATGTACGCTGCCCCCATATAAATAAATAAACAGTACAAGCAGGAGAAATCTAATTTAATTCCCTTAATTGGTTGGTGGCCTGCAGAAAAAGGGTCTTGTCTCTCTGAGACGTTTCACAGCCACTTTTTATTTTTAAATAACAGCCATTAGCTACCAAAGAAAATTCTTTATCAAAGAACAACGCGGCCCATTCAACCTTTACAGAGTAAATACTTTAATTTCACCATCTAAAGATGCAAAGTCTTAATTACCTTTCAAGTTTAAGCTAATTTGGAGCAAATTATGAGTCATGAAAGTGGATCTGAGGAGAGTTACATCAAAAATGTCTGAGAAGAAGCAAGCTTTGCTCCCCATGAGAAGAAGCTTTCAAAGCAGCAGAGGGACTTTGAAGAAAGTGTTAAATTCAATCTTTGCCTTTTTGATTCAAGGCTAATGACTCAGTGTAACATCTTCCCTTAAGATCCAAGTATACGAAGGCCTCTCCTCCTCCTCCTTCAGTCAATTTGCAGAGATTACCTCTTAATCTCCGCTCACTGAAGCGCATCATTTCATCCCGGATGTGAGGGAGAAGATATATTTTTAAAAAGCCAGCTCAGCTTTTTAAAATGTTTTATAGCGATAGAAAAGTAACGAGTGGATGTTGGTCCACCAGCTGAAGTTGATACAAATTCACATCATTTATTAAATAAAGTCCACAGAGACAAACCAACAATAGAGTCCCTTCAGGAAGATCAATGGGACTTTAATAAAACACTGAAATGGGTCGACTTGCTCAAATACAAAAAAGAAAAGTACATTCACTTTCTATTCAAGGGTTTTATCAGGACAAACTACAATGTTCTCGTCTTTGAGAAACTCACAAAACAAGCATCAGATTTCACTCTAGCTGCGTTTTCATCCACCATATAATTGTGCAAATTGTAAATTCATTTACTGGAAATGCCACTTTTGAAAAATTTAAACGTTTTCGCCTTAGAATTACGTGTTTCTTTTTTAAACAGAAGTTACTACTGGCAGAAACGACGAAGAAGACGACAGGAAGTGGTAGGATGACGGCATCGCATGTTTTTAATGACTTATCGCAAGAATAAACTTAATCATGAGTGAATTTAGTTGTGTTTTTTATTTAATGGAAACACCACAATTGCAAAATTGTGGGGGGGTTTTTTTGTTGTTTTTTTTTTCAAAATTAGTGGAACATCAACAAAGTTTTGCAATATTTGCATTGGAAACTCAGCCACAGCTTTTATTTTAGTGTATGAAATAAAAGACTAAATGGAAAATAAAATCAATACTTTGCAGAATTACATGGTTTTTTTAGTGTGATTGATGTTTGCAGACATTAGTAAAATTAGTTTTAACCAGAAAGAAGACAACAAGAAAGCATGAAAAACTACTAATAAAGACCACTTTAAACGTTTGCAAAAGATATAGAAACTTTAATTTCAAACCTTTGCACATCACTGACATTTGTCTACAACAACAATCAAGCAAAATATAAGCTTTCCCCATATGAATAAAACTTCTGCACCTGTTATATAAGGCAAGAAAGAAGTTCTTTACTTTTCCATATTTTCTCCATGTTTCCTCAGCTGACTCACCCATGGGATCTGCATTGCAGTGCCACAGCGAAAATAAAACTCGCTATAAGATTCAAGGTCCAGAGATTCAAAATATAAACCTGAACTGACTTGTTATTGCAGCACAGCGATTGACCAGCGGGACAAACTGGCAGTAACATATAAATGTAACTGTGCAAACTCCAAGTGTTTTGCTTCAGGATTATGAACAATGTTCACTTTGCATAATCTGCCTTCTCTCAGTTTTCTCCAGATAAAGCAGCAGCTGGGGCAGCATTGTTTTACAGATGGCAGAATCTGGAGGTAATGGGTATTATGGACCAGCAGAAAGGGCTGGGAGTGATGAATAATAAATAAGCGATGGAGGAGGAAAGGTTTCACAGAGGAGAAGCAGAACTGGAGATCAATGCGCAGAAGACACAAGAAATCAGGATATGGTAAAAAAAATAAATAAATAAAATAAATTATCTGATTGCTACAACATCTCAGAGCCTGAGGCTGAAGATACAAGATGTTTCATTTTAACTCGCGTTTACTGCAGGAAACCGCTAATCCAAACAAACAACACCAGAGCAAAACTCCAGCTTTTGGAAAGTTGGTGTTTCTCTTTGAAGATATCTGATGGTGAAATGATCGGATGCAGTGGAACAGCAAAAAACGTGGCTGCGAGCTCTGAGCTCCAATATCAAACATCCTAAAGGAGGGGGCGGCGGAGGCTTTGCATCAAGACGAGATCAAACAGCTGTGGAGCAGCAGGAGTGAAGCTAAAAAAAAATAAAACTGGTGGCTGCTAAGCTGGCCTGGAAAGTCAACCTCCATTTAGCAGATGTATGCAGAGCACCATGCAAAGGCATTGATTCTGTCACCTTACAACTGAAATGCTTCAAGATTTTCTTTCACAGGGATTTTATGTGACATTTTTCACCCACTTTGAAACAAACTGAACTGAAAAAACACAAAATTTTAACCAGGTATTTCTGCTTAGCTTCTAGTGCAAATATTTTATATCAACTTGAAATGAGGCAAAACTAACTTGCAAGTAATTTTCAGGAAGAAATACGAGCTTGTAATTCTTTACTGTGATGGAAAAACACTCGTTCCTCTGGCAGGTTATTTTAATTATAGTAAAAAGTGAAGTAATTTTAATATCAAAATTAATGAAACATTGATTTAAACTAAGCTCCCATTTCTTCCTGAAAAGTTACTTGTTAAGTTAGTTTCATCTTATCTTAAGTGAACTAAGATATTTTTATTAGAAACTAAAATACTTGGCAGGAGTTTGTGATTTTTGCAGTGTGCATACAGAAACAAAAGAATTATTGTTGGAAAAAAGTCATACAAATGAATTATTTAGTAATTTTACTGATACTGTTTGCAGAGATTTTCACTGCAAACGTTGAGTTGGGGGAGGATAAATAGGCAAAATTGATCAGGCTAAAATATTATCTGAGCATGATTTTGTGCAAATAGATGCAGTGAACATGCATCTTTTTGCACAAAGATGCATGTTTTAACCACAAACTCTTTAAAGTTTGTGGTTATAATGTGACAAAACTGGAAAGAGGGTTCAAAGTGTGTGAATAGAGCTGTATTTTTTAACGGCACGCTGAGATAATTTGATGCAAAAAGATTCTCTACCAGGAGCAATTCTGCCTTTTTCTGGTTCCTCCTTCCACTTTTGTATAAAAGCTGCATATTACAAAGGGGCACAGCCAGTCTGTCCTATTTTATTAAAAAAATGCAGGTCATTTTCTGAAAATGTGCCGTAATAGCCTATCATCAGGCCTCCATTACGGGGCTTGAAACCAATTCCTTGTGATGCAGGAGGGTTCTCCGAGGGAGGCTAGAAACAACCTTCGGCTCAGCCTGCAGAGCTGGAAAACCTCGGCCTGCACTCGGGAGGACAGAAAATTTCCTCGTCTCCATCAACCTCGACCTCCTTGTCACAAATCACGGGGGAAACGATGTGTCAGAGTCTGGAGGCGACCGGAGGCCTCGGCGTGGGCGTCACGGGGCGCTGAACCTCAGCCGGTGGAGAAACTCAAAACTGGCGCCTGTTCATCCATCAGGGGGACGTTAAGTCAAATCATCGAGCCGCGAGACGCCACAGCGAGGAGCGGCTCGGCAGAAGTGCAGTACAGTGGGAGAGCGGAGCCATTAACGCCATCAGAGAGGCGGCAGATGGCTATAAAGTCCGAGCATTAAAGCTTTTGGTCAATGTTAAAACATTTTCCTTGAAGACAGCGGCCCCATATGCGACTGCATTGACCTTGTTTGGCACCATCGGATCGGCCGATGATGGCCGCTAACTGCAGCGCTATTTACAGCCGCAGCCTGGGGACGTTTTATTTAATCTACCCCGGCTGAAAGCTTGGAGGGGCCATTCCTGAAGGTGCTAAAGCTTGTACTCTGATGGACTATTGATCTCGGTTCTCTGAGTGTGCCGGATCACTGGGACCTGCGACACAAGAGAGCCATAACTTTCCTTCCATCTCTCCTGCAGCACGTCTGAGGGGCCACATTGCGTCCAGGATGAACCAACGGTGAGGCGTTTGAGCCAACAATGGTGCTGCACTGGGATGAAATGAAGGAACTGAGGGAGTTGTGCATCAGAGTGGGGAACATTTACCAAATTTGAGGAAATATGTCATTTCAGAACAAGTCTGAGCACGACATCGATTTGAATTCAAGGACGTTACAGTTGTCAGAAGTGACTGTTGTTTCAGGGTTAATTCATGTATTTTTCTCATATTTCTTTTATTTAGGTTAAATAAAAGATATAATATAAACATGTTTATATTAGGAGAAATAACTTTCAGTCACTGGCCATTTTTATTTGGATTATATTCAGTGAAAAGCTAACGTTGGTCAACATGCTCATTTGAATGACCGCGATGCTTCAACAACCCACAAGTTTCAAAACATGCAGTACATTTTTTGTTGTTTGCGATGTGCGAGCTTCTGTTTCCTTTTCGCCTCGGCGCCGATCAATCGGACCCCCGCCGGCTACGAGCATCAACTGTGTCGTTTTGCCTCGGCGTTGCAAAAATTCTCATTTTCAAATGTCGAAAATTTAGTTTTTTGAAATGAGAACATTTTTAAAAGATGCAAGATTTTTACTTTTGAAACTCAGAAATTTCCAAATTTTTTCTGAAAAACTTCTGAGATTAATTACCAAATCTCTGAGTTTTTTGTCAGAAATTTACTCTGACACCATTGTTAAAATCTTTCTCAAGTTTTGGATCTACAATAAACAACCTTTTTGAAAAAATGTAAACATAATAAAAAAAATTGGGCTACTTTATTTGTTTCTACTTTTGAGTCATGAATTTTGGCTCCCTTGATAAAACGTTTGGACACCGTTAAATTATATAAAACCTGGTTTAGCAGGTTATTACATTGAAGTTTCATTAACATTTGTTAATATCCCACAAAAAAAGAGAGAAAAAACTGTAAACATTGTCCAAACACAATTTGTATCCGTTTCTCTGGCTGTTTCCCCATAATGTGCACCAAGTGGGTATTAAACCTCCAAACTGAAGAGTTGCCTACAAGGAGTGCTCAGTTCACTAGTGTGATGAATGGAGATTCAAGGCAAATTAGCTGTTTATTTCCTCATGCATATTGGGCAATCAAAATTTCACCCCACCAGGCTCTATCTGGGCATGAAGAGAATACAATTTCCCACAATGAATAATCCCCCAGCTCAGTAAACAACAGGACCGCGCCGCAGTTCAATCTAAAAAGTTAATGGCAATGGGTCTTGGAATAATGAGAGGTTCAACCTGAAGGAAACAGTTTGTGTTTAAAAAAAAACAAAAAAACATATCTGCCAGCTATTTTTGAGTCTCCTGGGCAGCAGGCACAAAGAAAAGCTGAGATTACATTTGCAATGCAAAATCGCTGCTTCCTCGGCACCTGATTCCTGCCATCACGCTTCAGCGGCCAGTTAAAACCCAATTTCAATTAAGGTGTTTAAGAAAATACATTTAGTCTCTCTCTCCCTCCGACGTTTCTCTCCGAGGTAATAAAACCCAGATAAACAAAAATCTGCTCCGGAGATTGAAACCGTAGAGCTGTGGATTTCATTCGCGCCGCGTTTTTTGAAGAACGTCTCACTTCAAAAGTCATCCAAGTACAAGATAATAAAATATTGTTTCCCCAGAGGAGGAAGAGGCTGAGTGTTTGCTGCCAGTAACAGAATCACATACGAGCTCCTCTCCGAGTTTCGCCCACTGGAGGTTTCCCTGCCGAACTGGGAACCAACGTTAATGCAGTTCACATGAGTTACAGCGATCAGATTTGTATCAATCAGGGTCATTTAAGATAGCGAAACAATTCTAGAGAAAAAGAAATTCAGAGCCTGGAAAGTGAAAAAATTGCTAGAATATTTTCAGAAATGTTGAAATTGATCACAGAGAATTTCTAGAGAAAATATTTTGAATTTTTTCTTGTTTCAAAAGCAAAACAATTAAAAGAAAATTTTCAGAAATGTTGATATCAATCTCAGAAATTTTCTAGAGAAACTTTTTTTAAAAAGGTTTCTTGTTTCAAAAGTAAAAAAATTTCTTGTTTTTTTTTCCCAGATTATTTCTGATATTACTGTTTTTCTAGCAAATTTTTAACTTTTCAGAAATTTCCCATCATTTTCAAGGAAATGTCAGATATCAATCTCAAAATTTCTGAGATTTTCTAGAAAATTTTTGAAATTAATATCAAAATGTTCCAGTTAAGCTTTTTAAGTTCTTTTAATCTCAGAAATGTCCAATTATTTTCTGGAAACTTTCAGAAAATAATGTCAAAATTTCTAAGTTTTTCCTGAAAATATAAAACTTTTCATACTCTGAAATGTCTTAGCATTTTCTATACAATTTCTGAAATGAATTTTCACATTTGTGAGTTTTTTGGGGGGAAAATATTTCATCCTATTTTTTTCCTTCAATCTACAACGGTCCTGTCAGAGATTTGGGTAATTAAAGTAGAAGTAATACTTTTTATGAGTTAGTGGTAAAACCCTTTTGGGTTTTAACTTCGTGAAACATAAAATCAGCTTTTGTTGTTTTTTTCCAACACTTGTCTGATTCTCAAAAGTTTCAGTTTGTTTTTGGGTCTTTTCTAAACTACAAGCAGAAATAAATTACGGCAAATATTTGAACATCAGTTGAACATTTGCAGCTTTAAGAAAAATCGGTCAATGAAAAATCAATAGGAATAATATAAGAGAATAACTTTATTGTCTCTTAATATTTTTTTTAAAACTTAATATTACGTGTTAGTAAATGTAGCATAAAATTTTAACTTTGCAGGGCGTGGCAATAAATTGATTTTATCAATGAATTACATTTTTGCTGTTCGTGAACATTTAAATTTGGGAAGAAATATGTTATTATCTGGTTTGTAAAAATGTTGTACAACATAAATTTATTTGGACTTTGAAGCCAGGTCATCACTCAGAATAGAGGAAGTGAAAGCCAGTTTTTGAAAATATTTTGTATCATTTGTAATTTCATTTAAGAAAAGAAACTGACAAAAAAAATTACATTTCAGAAAAATATCATTTAAATTTATTAAAAATGTGACATAAATAACGACCTTGAGCACAAGATAAACCGAAACAACAACGAACGACTCAAATTACTTTTTCAGTTATTTTACACCTGAAAACAAAAAAAACTCAAATTGAAGAAGAAAATTTGTGTTTTCAAACGCAAATATTTCAAGATGACGCCGTTTATCTCATTGCTGATCTGATGCAGGATGCTGATACAGAACACGACCAGCAGAGGGCGCAGTCTGCTCACAGAGAGGTGATGTAGTGACCTTGTGATGAACGCTTTCATTCATTCATTCATTCAGTCATTCATTCATAAAAATGCAAAGGGGAAACAATCCATTCCATTTCTTTTTATACTTTGCTGACTGAAACAAAAAAAAAGCAGGATAAAAACCAACAAAAAAGGCTGCAAGTAGTTTTATTGTATAAAAAAAATTATAGAAATGCCAATAAGTTTGTAGATTTCTTATTAGGCTATTTGTATTATGTGATTGCTATGACGATTCGTGTATCTTTATGCAGTATTGTACAGTCCTGGAACATTTTCAGAGAAAAAAAGTGACAGATGGTTTGAGTCAGTTTTGGAAAAATCCTGCTGGTAGGAAGAAGGTAAAAGAGACAAAATAAAAGCTGGTGAAGAGCAATAACCCGAGATAAAAAATAAAAATAAAAATGATATTTAGTACGAATAACAGGTAATAGATAAACACGTTTTATCTTTTTTTTATCTTTGTTTTATTGCACAGTGTCCTTGGAAGGGACTAAAATAAAATTCATTATTATTTTTATTATTATTAGAACTATAAATAACTTTACGGTCAGATGTTTGTACTTCATTATCTCCCTTCAACAAAATAGGAAAAAAGTCACAAAATGAAAAAAAAAAATAAGTTTTTTTCTTGAATAAAAAAAAGATTTTTATTTTATGAAAGAAAGAAAGGAAAGGTGTTTACATGTATTTATCTACAAAACAACTGAAAAAATATGCAGATTTATGTCAATTTTAAAATGTTAGACACATCTATGTCCAAAAGAAAAAATAAACAAAAACGCGGTTTTGTGTCCATTTTAGATTTTTCAAACAAATTTATCTCCAAAAAAAAAATAGTTAATTAAATGTTATCCTAATATAAACCTTTCAACAAGCCATTTAATTGCTTTTATTATGAAAGATGCTCTTCCTGCTAGTCACCATTTGGAGTCATGAACGATTCAGCAGGAAAACATCAGATGAAAGTGACATTAAAGCCTCGATGGCGGCTTTTCGTGGTGCAGATGCCCACGTTGGCCAACGTCACTTTCTCCTCATCTCTGCAGAGCAAAATGTCCTGATGTCGTTCCCTCAGTGGTATCACACTTATCAGCCGTGACATATGAAAAGCAAATCCTTCAATCCAGGTCAAATGAACACTAATCTGCTCTGCTGGCGTCAAACTGGATCATTATGGAGCCTGAAGCAAAACGCAGCATCTCAATCAGGAACGAAAAGGAAGACATTTGATTTTTATGCAGGCTAAAACAAACAAAAGGCAAAAGAAAAACATTTTTAATACAAACAAACAATTTTACCTTAGTGAGAGAGAAAGTAAATCTGCAACAGGATGCAGAGAAACCAATTGGACTAATGCATATCTGATATCAAATGGAAATAAATCCCTGCAAGTACAGAGGATTAAATTCCCGACAGCATTCACCTCCCCATCTGGAGAGCAGGAAGGAAACTTTTGCATCGAGGTGAGTGAAAAAAAAAAATGCAGCATATGTTGAGAGACAGTTTGGTGATTCTCTACGGTCCAATACGTAGGCTGACGCTCCAGAAAGTGCAAAATAATTCTCAGAGTGAAAGAAGGAAGAAGCTGTTCTTCATGGTAGAATGAAGTTTTATGTGACGGTTTTCAGTAGATCTGAATGTTTTGCTGGTAAAAGTTGCTGCTTCTACCTGAGTACGTGTTTGTCTGAACAGCAAACTTCACGCAAAATTCAGAACTTGTGATCGTAACGTGAAATGAAGGTATGCTGATATAAGTGGGCTATGCTGAGTTCATAAAGGTGACCTATTATGCTTCCTTTTGACAGGTTCAGATAAGTTTATGGGCTATAAAAACACATCTATCACAACTTTTGCTCAAAATCAATTTTAGAACAAATGAGATTTTATTCTGCTCAGTTCTGCCTTTCAGAATGAGCTGTTTCAGGGCCTCTTGTCACTTTAAATCCATAAAAATTTAACGAAACGTTTACAGTAGCAGGAGAAAATGGCTGCAAACAGATGCGCCATTACACAGCCGTACATCTTTGAAAAGCAGAAGTGGAGCCTCCTGCACAACCAACAAGAATGCAGCAAATAGTAGATCAACGACAAAACTCTTGTCTTTTCCAGCAGCCATTGTACAGAACATACAGCGGTAAAGCCAGCTGACCGCTGTTGATTGTGGCGCAACAATCGTGAGGTTTTTGAAACTAATAATTTTCCAGGTACCAAAAAAACACTAACGGGGTGGATTATTTTAACTGTTTGTTTTTAGAAGCAGCAGAAATGTGGATTTTGCTGCAGTAAGCAGCTTTTATTTTCATTTTTTTTTTAAAAAACTATCTTTTGTAAATATTTATTAAAACTCCCACCGTGTTCTGATAATATAATACAAGACAGACAATATATGAAAAGACTGGTCTCCTCTAGCTCCCCCCAGAGCAACTGTTGAAGAAATGCACAAAAAATAACCAATCAGAGCCAGGAGGCGGGGCTTAGCGCTGTCAATCAAGCTCATGTATGATCTGGAAATGTCGAGAAAGAATTTATAGTTGCAGGAAAACCGTTTTTATCCACCATCATCATAGGCTATGCTAACTAACCTTAGCATTACCAACATGCTATGCTAGCAGAAAGGAAGAGGCTGAAATCAGCAAATGAATCTATGTACTTCAATTATCTATATTCAATCACTAAATAAGGTGACGATTAGCCTGTCATTGTAACAAATTTTGCTGGATGAAAAATTGTCCCAGACGTTATTGAGATAAACCAAAATATTTTTTTGGGACAATTTTCAGTCAATATTATGGTAAAAATGGCAGAATAATGCAAGAATAAATTCTCAAATATCAATAAACTTTAAGTTCTAATGACCATTTATTAGCATAACTGGAAAACATTAAATATCCAATAGAAGTCAACAAAACAACAGAAACAGCAAATAAAATTAATAATGAAGTCTCTGTAAACAAAATAATTCTTCAAAAACAAAGGGCTAGTTGGGACCAAAACATCAGACTGAAGAGTTTTATTACTCAGTTTTTGGTAGAAACTGAAAAACAATCAATCATGCAGCTGGAAATGACTGAGTTCGATTGTTTAATCCAATTAATTGTTTCAGTAAAAAATGGTTCAGGAACCTTCCCTCCAAAGAAACCTAGAGAAAACCAGTAAACTTACTGCTCACTTTAAAGAAATCCATTGATTCTTCAGAGAAAAATATAAAGAAATGAGTAATTGCTCGTATATTTTAAGTTTTTTAACCCGTTTAATTTAAAGTTTTGCTTTCTCTGAAAAGCACTTTGGGCTACACTTGTACTTGAAAAGCTGCATAAAAATATAAAAATGACGGTGAAAGAGAAAAAGAGCCAACCTGGCCTGCAGAAAGAGGCTGCTGCACAGATTCAACGGCCCTTTGAGTTGCAGGTCGAGCCAGAATATCTCAAGGCATTCAGCCAGAACCAGAAAACGGCCTCAGCTGCTCACTTATAACAAGAGCCCCTTTAGCTTTATTCTTCTGTGATATCTGAGGGTCAGAGGCTCCCGGCTGCAGATGGCCGGCAGGCGGGAAAGACCTCGCTGCCGGCCAAGGACAAAGCTACGGTACTGTAAAGCATCAGCTGCTCTCTATCTGCTGCAGATGTCCTGACGTTGGGCCAGATGTCATCTCTGAACATGAAGCCTGGAGTTTCTCTGCAGCAGAATCACAAGAAGCAGAGGCCGGGAATCTGTTTGTTGTGAAAAACACAGACTAGAGAAGATCTATTTCAATTTGCCAAATGCCAGAGCAGGATTACTGACATTTAGCGACTGATATTTTCCGCAAAACTCAATGAAATCCCTCCGCAACTCCATAACAGAGGCTCATCTCGCCGACGGTGATTACACGCAGCAGGACTCCCGCTCGGAGAAATCTGAGCAGATATATGAAAAGCTGGAAAGCACACAGACATCTGAGAGGCTGGACAGGCAGACGAGGCGAATTACAGAGCATAATTCAAGACGGAGAAGCAAACGCGCTTCTTCTTCACTTCAGAGGTTTCCCACAGGTGTTATTTGTTAAAGAAATGTTCCAGAGGAAAAAGAAAAGCCTTTCCTGAAGGTAGGAGAGGTTTTAAAGCAATAAATGGGATTTGTTGTGTCTGGAGTTTAGCCTTCGGAAGGATGACGACTGAAAAGCCAAAATAAACATTCGTTTTGTTAGTTTCCCTTCTAAAACACTCTCCATAAAAAACAACAAACTTTTTTAAAGAAGTTATAAAATCTGTTTTATTACTCGTTTTATTGTTTCTCTTAATTTTTTTCAATTCATTTTAACCCTATTTATCATCAGCACCGATTATAATTTTCTGGCCGATTGCTGACCTTTAACCCTTCCAGACTGAATGTTTCGGCGGCGACCAGCCAAATTCAACGAACCGTAACTCTGCAACGCTCTACGTCACCCGAAAAACTCCAACAGTTTCTGAAAGGGGAGACATTGCGCTTAATATGAGATATTATTGATCGGCCGACGTTTACAGGTGAAGCTGATTTTATCTGCCAATCTTATCGACTTCGGCAGAGATCTGAAAACTGTCCTGATGTCCTCTTCTGCAGGACCGGCCCACCAGGCCATGTCTGCAGTAACGATGTTCACCCTTCTGCTGTCAACTCAGCGATTTTCTTGCTAAATTGAGCAACATTTCTGACAAAAAAAAGAATCGATATGGGCCGACATTGGAATCGGCAGGTCAGGCACGATTTATCGTTTTTGACTTTTCTCTCTTTCTACCAAAACCTGGATGATAAAACTCTTCGGTTTGGTGTTTTGGTCTCAACTAGCCATCGTTTTTTTGTCTACAAATACTTCATAATTCATTTTATTTGTCGTTTCTCTTGCTTTGTTTATTCATTCAGGATATTTAAAATGTCTTCCAGTGTTAAACGTTCATCAGAATTCAAAGTTTATCAATCACTAAGATTGATAAACTCAGTGCATTATTATGCCATTACTATATATTACTTCAAAATGGCCTCAAAACAACAATATTTTCATTTATTTCAATAACTCCTGGGCCAAGTTATCATCCAGCACAAGTTGTTATTGTGTCAGGACTATGCATTGACTTAAATAGGTCATTTATTCTTTAAAACCCTCGAATGATTCTGCAAAGAAGAGTGGGTTTTAATTCCTCAAAGTGAGGCTTGTTTTTGTTTTTTTAACTGTGACGAAAAACAAAAACAGAAGATGCATGTAGGAGGAGAAACCTTAATACGCCTGCAGCAGAAATTTCCCTGACTTTTCCGTCGACTGAGGCTTTCAGATGATTAGCAAGCGAAGTGCTTTGATTTCCATTAATCCGCTGCTTCTGAATTTCCACCAAGAGCTTCAGCAGCAGCGTCCTGGAGCTGGAGCAGCTGTCGGGTATAATAAACAAACCGTGCAGGTGCATCGAAGGCCACCCGGTCCTGCTTTGTGGTAAACACACGGCGGGTGTTTGGGCTGCAAAACAACAATACCGCTCAGAGTCAGAGTGCGTTGTGTGAAAAAGCCCCGCGGCTCCGCTGCGCCGCGCCGACAGATCCGAAGGTGGGAGACCGGTGGCATTCGGCGTGTGAGGGGTGGAGTCGTGTCAACAGCAAACACGAAAGCAGCAGCAAGTGCTTGCAGTCTGTCAAGGAGATCAATACGCAGGAAATGAAGAGGGGGAAAAAAAAACAATGACGAAGCAGAATCAGTTCATCTAAAGAGCATTTTGGAATCATCTCCACTTCTTTGTAATCAAAATCACCGCCACAGATGAAGGTTCACGGTGGCAGCAGATTATATTTCATCAAAAATATTGCCTCCCTGACTAATTCCTTCATTTAACCGCCTGTTGACCTCTTCAGCTGGCAGAGGCAATCAGCCTCCCAGTGGCGGCGTCCAGAGCTCTCCCAGCTTCCAACTGGGGATAATAACAGAGAACCCGCAACCTTTTATTATCCCGGTTTGCACAAGAGCTCTCAGAAAACAGGACTCTGTAATATCAGCAGCAGGCCATCTACCAGAGAGCACAGTGCCGACTTTACACCCCAACCTGACAATTTCAGCAAGCGACGGGGATTCACGCTGGGTATCTGATGCTGTGTTATCTGCAGCTCTGCAGCAGTGGGAAAAAACTCCAGCAAACATGTCAGGGTGATAAATTCAACCAAAAAGCCGATGTGGAGGGAGCGGGACTGGCCGACGCTTTGAGTTGGACCACACTAATGCAATTACAGGGATTTTCTGCTTACTCAGAGGCTTGGTTGAAGGGCGAACTGAAATCTGGAGCCAAGCTGCATAAAATCAGCCGTTACTCAGGACTTGAGCCAAGCCGACTCTCGTCACCTCGCTGTCTGGGAAAGCCGATGAGGAAATGCATACAGGATTACAGCCGGATCAGAGGTCCGTTCTGCTTCTTAGGTAAACTACGTAAACTTAGCTTTCCGTAGTTTACCTAAATCAAATAAAAGATGAAAATAGACGATTTTACAACACGACCAAAGACAGTCTGACTCGATCTCAAGTCCTAATGCTCATCTGTTTCACTGAGATCTGATTTCTTTTGTTGGTTCACATCAAAAGGTCAAGATAACTGTAAAGCTACACACTTTTGTTGCATAAAATCATTCTTCCACAACAAAATGTTATTAAATATCGTCTCCATCCATTGTTTCAGCTTCTCTAAGATGGTTTTGTTGTCATGCATTTTACTGAGATCAATCAATTTAAAAAATTCAGCCTCTTTCACCCGAATGAAGGGGCTGAACTCCTAAACAACCATCCTCAGCCCTTGAACTCCTCAGCATCAAACTTGACTCAATGCCCAGTGGACGCACTGGTCCTTCGGTTTGCAGACAGAGTCCATGCAGTCTGTAACATTCTCCACTTTTCATGCAGAAAAACACCGTTTCATAGTATTGATTGGAGAGTATTTTTCTGTAATGTCAAGACGAATAATTTCAGAGATATAGCTTCACTCCCTTCAGTATGATTTCCTCTGTGAGCTCCAGTTCAGGGATAATTAAAGTGTAAAACTTCAGCGTTGACATTACATCTCCTTTGTGAAAGCTTGTACTGTAATAATAGGGGTTATGGCCCAGAGGTTCGCAGTGAGTGACATGTAATTTTAGGCTGCTGACCGTGGCTACAACTAAAGAGCAGAACTTAATTTCCAGGCTGCCATATCAACTCTTTCATTAAACCCCGGATGTCTTTTCTTTGTGTTTTTGCCCAGCGAGAGAAAAAAAAAAAAAGAGAAGTTATGCTCTGGCAGTTCCTGTCAGCAAAGTTCAAGCAAGCTGAACTTTCAGAGTGGCACTCGATTAAACACTGCAGGATTAGAGAGCACCTGTACAACAAGACCGGCTGCACAAAGTCCGATCCGGCAAATCCTTCCTGGATGCTGATATGATCTCCCTGTGTGAGCACGGTGTTGGCTGCTGTGACTGCTGCTCTGGGGGATTAGACAGCAGGAAGGTTATCACCGCTGGTGAATAAAGCTAACCTTACTCTGCAGCAGCATGTCAATGTGTGTGTGTTTGCACAACAGATGTAGGTTACATTTCCATAAGAAAGCAGCCGCGCGCTTAAAAGCGCCTCTGTTGGTTCAGAGAATGGACGGCGACGGCAGAGCGCGACACAAAGACCGTCTTTCAGGACGTTCAAGACAGGATTCAGCTACAGACGGACTGAAATCTGATTTCTCCTCTTTTTTTCTCAAAAAAATGCATCATTTATTTGAAGTTCCGTTAAAAATATGTGCAAACATTTCTACTAAACTGACAGTAAGTCGACCTATTGCTGGAAAATCGAATTCAGACTACTTCCTTGATTTTTATCTCAGATTAAAGTCAGAATTTTTGGATTAAAATCAAAATTCTGAGAAAAAAGTCAGAATTTTTGGATTAAAATCAAAATTCTGAGAAAAAGAGTCAGAATTCTGAGACTAAAGTCGAAATTTAAAGTCACAAAAAATCCTCTTTCATATTTTTCTTTCAATGCAAAACAAAACAAATCAGTGTGAATAAACTTATTCACATTGATTTTAATTGTGCTTCTTATTTAATAGAAACATTGGAATTGCAAAATTGAGTTTATTGACAAATTTGTGCAGATTTGTAATAGAAACACAGCTATCATTTCTTCATTAGCAGGATTTCTTCTATCCAAGAATATTTTTCTAGAACTGCGTTGACTTTCCACATACAATCACCACCCATCAAATCAACTCCATGTCTTTTATCTGCTTAACTTATAAAGACAAAACAAATGAAATCCACATGGATTTTAGATATTTGTGGGCATATTCATTTATTTACTTTCATAAATTAGTCATTATTTTATGAACAGACCTACTTAACTACAACGGTTTTTTAACTGTTAAGGTTTTATGCAGGAATCTTACGAGCTTCAGCGTCCAAAATGAGGAAAAAGGACAAAAGCGTGAAACGTCTCCAGGGGAAAGAAGACGACAAAAATCTAAACCAGAGCACCAGCTCCATTCAGCCTCTCGCTAGAGTCCTGTGCTTTATTTAAAACTATGAGAGAGCCCTATTTATTAGGTTTTTATGTAGTTACACAAGAGAAACTCTGTAAAAAGCTCCATTCATCCTGGTAAGAAGTGGGCCACTCACAAAACGCTTCAACAAAGCCTCTCAACACATGCAGACAAGAGCCTGTTTACACGTTAACCCATTAATTAATGAAAATCTTCAAATCAGCTGCTGTCTTTGTGGTGCAAAAACACAAAATCTTACCAGACATCTCTGATCTGGAGCAAAAATCTCAGTACTGTTGCAGGATGATAAATTACCCCAGTAGTTATTGCCACAAATGATAATGTTGCTGTTTTGAGACCATTTGCAAGTATTTCATCAATAATGGTACAATGCAAGTTATCTCATTTTAATTTTGTAAAGAACGCTAAACACTGGAAGGCATTTTAGATAAAATATAAATATAAAATAAAACACCAGAACCGAAAACAATAAATAAAACTGTCATAAAAAAAACACATACAACTGAAAAGAGAAATAAAATAGATTATTAAGTCTCTGGAAACAAAATTGCCCTTCAAGAAAAATTATAATCTGAATGGAAATTACTGAGTTCACTTTAATTTATATGTGTACACGCTTACTTAGTGCACGAGAAATAAGACAAAACTAACTTACAAGTAACTTGTCAGCAAAATACAGCAGCTTGTTTGAGGTCAATAATTCTTAATATTGATGAAGTTCCAGTACTAGGAAAGTATTACCATGTTAAAAGTGAAATAACCTGCTGGTTGTATAGTTTTTCATCAATATTAAGGGATTATTTACATAAAATAAGCTCTTATATCTTCCAGAAAAGTTACTTGTAATTTAGTTTTGTGTTATTTCAATAGAAACTAGACAGAAATACTTGCATGTACTTTGTGTTTTTGCAGTGCTCACACTGCAAAAACACAGAAGGCAAGTTCAGAGGAACTGTTGTGATCAGCAGCAAGAGACGAGACGCTGAACTCTTGGCTGCTGGGACAGAGCAGTCAACTTTCAGCTGCTCTTCACGGATGAACTCCCCTCAATTAAAACAACCTAACAACGGTGGGAACACTGCATGCACCACCGCGTTCAGCAGGTATCCTGCACATAAAACCGCAGGAATCGAGAATCACACAGAGGCGCAGAGGAGAGATTAAGAACCGAGTCGCTCGCGTCATTATGAATGGATGTTTCTGCACAGATCACACCCAAACATGGCAACCTACCAATTATATAACGTGGTTTATCTGTCTAAACAGCTCCTAAAGACTACGATTCAATTAGGGCTGCAGCTAATGATTGCTTTAGTAATCAGCTATGCTGACGATTAATTAATCAATTGGAAAAAATTCTACAGATTTTCAATTTAACCACTTAAACCTTTTTTATATTAGATATACATCAAGATAAGCAAAAACCCCCTAAAAAACAAAACTTTTTATTTTTTAAATAAGAAAATAAACATTTTATCACCTAAAATGCAATCAATCCTTGAGTGAATTTGATTCAGATTAAGCTAAAACACCAGTTGAGGATAAAACATATTGACAGACAAAAGTGTTTTATCTTAAATGTAAAATAAATACAGCTTTGCAAAAAACTAAGAGCCCACTGCACTTAACCCATTTTCACCTAACAGACTTTATTTAACATCAGCATAAGCCAGTTAATGATGAATCTGATGATTATTCAAATAATCGATTCATCATTATTAATCCTATTAATTGTTTTAGCCCTGGATTAAATATGTGGTGACCTTACATGTGTGAAACCTGAGGTCTGGGGGCCAAATCTGGCCCGCCATAGCTCTTTATGTGGACACATTGCACCAACTTACATGAATCAGTCTGTTGAGGCCATTGATGCTAAATTTAGTAAATTGTAATTTCTGCCAATTTAGTTTCCTTCTTTGGGCAGTTAGAATATATTTAAGTAAGTTTAGAACCAAAAAGAGTCATTTTTATATTTGGAATTGTTTAGATGACGTTGTTAATTGTTGGACCCTCCAATTAATTTGAGTAATTAAGAACGCACCAGGAGTTTGGTGGAGGTCTATTGTTTGGTAAATCTCTGGTGTTGACAGGAGGTTTTGTAAATGATTTGACAACTTTTTAGAGCTTCCAACATCAAATCAAGATTATTTTACAAGAAACAAATCACGTATATTTTTTCAAAACAAGTCAGAAGTGAGTGCAAATCAAATCACTTTGTTGGAACGTTTGGTTTTGGAAAACAAGACAAGGCCGCTGCTACACAGTCCCTCCAGCTTTTAGCTGTTTTACTGCCTTGGAAATTCATGTAAAATGAACAGAGTCCCACATTTATTTCCTGCTTAAGCGTAACAGTGATTTTATTGCAAATTTTCAGTACAAATGGTTAAAAAACTTTGGTTGTAACAAGTGAGGCTAACTCCCACCTGCAGTATTTCTTACTTCTACTAGTCTGCTGTCTCACCCTCTTGATTTCTAACATATGGCCAATAAATCTGTTATTTTGATTCCAAAGAAATCACAAAAACAAAAGCAGAATCCTGTTTACTAATCAATATGAAAAGATTGATTATTTAATCTGCTATTTGTTAATATTTTAGCAGATTAATAGGTTTTATCAATACATTCTGCCCCTTACAGGATAGATCCCTGATCTTTACTAT
Organism: Poeciliopsis turrubarensis; assembly: GCA_010277015.1. Taxonomy (NCBI): domain Eukaryota; kingdom Metazoa; phylum Chordata; class Actinopteri; order Cyprinodontiformes; family Poeciliidae; genus Poeciliopsis; species Poeciliopsis turrubarensis. The sequence continues at coordinate 10,686,186 of VMRN01000007.1, forward strand.
GATTCATTAATGATATTGAATGTTTAGATCTAATTTGACGCAATTCATAAAATAACATTTCAGCACCAATCTGCCATCTTGAATGTGTCCGATTCATAATGTGATGAATCTGGCACATCTAGCGGGCCAGAAACAGAACAATCCAGGTTCTCCCTAAACTTCCTTCATAAAACTTTGCATCTGAACTCAACTTAAAAAGAAACCATAAAAATTGACATTTAATTTAAAGCCACACCTCATTTCCTGCTGTCCACCTCCAGATTACATTTCCTCCAGTCACTCAGCTCTTTGTACAGTGTAATTATTTTTCCTTTGTTCCCTGTTTTTGAAATATATTAACAGACTACGCAGCCAAATCTGGTGTGAAATTAAGCGCCGTCTGCGATAACGAGGGGAACCAGCAGACGCGGTGAAGCTTTTGAAGTACAACACTGTGGGAAAACCGTTTCCCGATGAGGAAGAGGAGGAGGAGGAGGAGGAGGGTATTAGATGACTGACAGCTCAGAAAGTTAACAAATCTCGTAGGTGGCTTGTATGTTAAGGTTTACCCAGCAGAGTTGTTTCAAAACATGAAGTAAAAGCTGGAAATAAAAACCTCAACACACCGAGATCGATGGCATTGAGCGACTCTGCTATGGATTAGAGAGGGCAATAATTCAATATCGCCACTTAATGAGCTTTGGCAGAGTTAAACTGTGCTGCAAGCCTATTATATTCCGCTTCTGCAATTTTTTATTGATCTTTGGTTGTAAACAAGCTGATTTTTTCAATTATTTTGACACCAAACTACTAGAGGCCAAAATCATATCAAATTTCTCCTACAACTCATGTTAAATCATAATTACAGATGAGAAAGCGTTGTATTCATTTTCTCAAATGAATACAACATACATAATCAGCAAGTGGCTCGTCTTGCTGATTATGTAAGAATAAAAAGTTTCTTCTCCCAGAACTCAGCAACGCAGCTCAACAAAAATAACTAGGCAAATAAAATAGACCAAATAAATAAATAAAAGGGTGGTTTATCCATCACTTTAACAAACAGTAATCATTTAATGAAATACTTCTAGGATGTAACATTTCACAGACGTTCAACCTCCAACCGCAGTGAAATCTCACAGCGAACGTTGCTTGGAGCTGCAACATGTAACTTCAACAAACAAAAGATTTTACATTTGTACTAAAACTTTTACCGTCCCAACATAAAACAAATAATCTGTGGTACATAATCGGTCTCCTCTGCCTCCTCCCGGTTCTGCAGAATTACTCCAATTCGTCAGGACAGCCAATCAGAACCAGCATTACTCAGCTCGCTTTGCTCTCAGGAAGTTTTGATTCAGTAACTCAGGATTGTTTATTTTGATGCATTTGACTGTGAATTAATGTTTATTTTTTACTTGACATTATTTGATATAGGCAGCGTTCTGAGATTTATTTGACTCACGTACAACGGTGCGCAGTTGGTAGCACTGTTGCCTTGCAGCAAGAAGGTCCTGGGTTCGATTCCCGGACCGATTGCACAGAGTTTGCATGTTTTCCCTTTGCATGCAAAAACATGACTGTCTTTCCAAATTCTCCTTAGGTGTGAGTGTGTGTGTGCATGGTTTGTTAGTTTCTGTGTTGCCCTGCAACAGACTTAACAGGTCGGTTATTTGGCAACCAGTCCAGGGTGTACCCCGCCTCTCACCTGGAAAACAGCAACGCCCCATGAAGGTTATGGATCAGAATGGATTATGTAAATGAACCTGAATCTGGATTGTGTATAGAAATTAGATTCAATTATTTAAAAAGTGTGTTGGATTATATTTGCTCTGATCTGGTGCTGCAGACAAAAACTGGAATCTAAACTGTAATGTGTTTATTTTGTGGTTGTGATGATTTCTAGTTTGTTGAAAATGAGAGCTTCAGAGTTGAGGCAGGTTTGTTTACTGCAGCTCAGCAGGTAAACACCTGGACCTGAAGGATGTTGGCCTTCAGCAGCCTGACAGCACACCAGATGGAAATAAAACAACACACCTCCAAAAATCACCAAGCAATAAGGAAAGAAACCGGAAGCGCACATCTGATATAAACCGGGGGATTAATTACCTCCATGGAGCATCATTCCCACCAACACATGCTGCTCCTATTTCACCATCGGTCAGCTAAAATACTGCCAGACCAAACCCACCCACAGCTCGGGCTCCATGTGTCCACTCGTTTTAATTATTTTTAGCAGGACTGAGAGGGAGAAAGCAGCTCTTACCTTCCACATCCAGGCCATTCTTCCAAGTCCTGCGCGCACAATGGTGGACCGCTGCCGTCCCTCGGCTGTTAAAACGCCTTCGCCGCGGCCGTTCACATCACAGGAAGCGGGTTTGGAGGCGGGACGGTTTAAATGCGGGGGTCGGCGGGCGCCATGTATGTTGGACTGAAGCGTTATTTGGTTTTCTCCGTCTCTCTCGGGCTTCTTCCCCCCTTCCCCCCATCCACGCGCACCACAGAGCCACTGCTGCACGAGCCTGCTCGCGTTCTGCGCTGCTATTGGTCGGTGGCGCAGAAGTCCCGCCCACCCTGCTTGGTCACGTGATCTGACCACCTTAACATCAACATGCGGAAAGGAGCCAAGAGAAACAAAAAGATGCTGTGTTCACTTCATGAAGATACGTTAAATGTGCAGCGGCCTGTTAGGGCCATATGTAGGGAAAAAAAAAAAAAAAAGAGAAGACAATTTCTGCCAAAACAATTTTCAAGAAAAACAGGGGCGTTTCTTAGTATGAAAAGTAGATTATGAAAAAAAATTCATAATTTTTTTCTTGGAAAAACAGAAATTTCAGAGTTTGAAAATTCAAAAATTAGCAAAAATTTTTTTTAGATTGATCTCAGAAGATTTTTCTAGAAAAAAAAGAAATTTCTAAGTTTGAGAATTCAAGAATTAGCTAAAATAAATTGAGATTAATATCAGATATTCTTGACAAAACAAGAACATTTCTGATTTTGAAATGTCAAGAAAATTTGATAGAAAAAAAATATTGACATTATTCTGAGAACTCTTATTGAAATTACAAATTTCTGAATTTCAAAAGTGAAGGCTTTGACTTCTGAAAAATTTTTGATTGAGGAAAAACAAGGTAGAGTCAGAGTTTCAAAAGTAGAAAATGTTTTACTTTTGAAACTAAGAAAATAGCCAAGTCAAAAATTCTCAACTTTTGAAATTCAAAATGTTTCTTGGTTTTTATATGAAAATTTATCAGAATAATCTCAAAATTTCAGATTTATTTTCTACCAATTTCTTGATTTGTCAAACTCAAAGATCTCAGAATTTTTATTAGTCTCAAATTTTCTGACTTTTTGCTGCTGCCGCTAGTCTGGAGGGTCTAAGCCAGGGAACTATGAGGCAGAAAATCAGGAATTCTTTACTTATCAGGATCTTTAAAGCAAAAATGATATCTGTATGAATAAGCTTACTGTTCCCTGTACTCTCCTGAAGCTTCATGAGTTTTATATGAAGGTTGCAAAATATGTCTTCATTAAAAAGTAAAACAAAAGGAAAAATCTTGGAGGGTAAGGAAGAGTCCTGGGCTACAGTACTTGTAAGTCTAGGCTTCAGATTAATTAGCCAACATAAAATTCACCTTTTGCACATTTTTGTGCCTCCATTTGGATTTCTAGTGCTTCTAAAAACCTCCCAAATAATAAAACACAAATAAAATCTGATTTGATCTGACTGATTAAAATAATATTTAAGCATACAACTGTTATCTTGAAATTCTATTTATGTGGAGCCGTGAGGGCCACATAAATAGCTATGGCGGTCCGGATTCGGCCCGGGAGCCTTGAGTTTAACTCTGGCCTCGATTGATGAGGAATGGAGGCCATGTTTGTGATTCACATATTTGATTTGGTTGAGGTTTTATGTTGGATGGGCTTTCTGACAGCAGCCTGTGTAATTTATCTTCACGGTTCACACAAATGAGTTTGGTTTGCAGAAAACCAAAATATATGTAGAAACATAATGCAGTAAGCAAGTAGAAAACAGGAAGTGGAATACTATGACTTGTTTTGCAGTTTCTGTTATAAACAGGTAAAATAGATGTTTTGATTAATGTTTGCTTTGTTTTGTTTTTGTGTGATTTTATGCAGTTTATCAACATCGAACTAATAATCTTGTTTTAAAATACATATAAAATACAAACAGCACTGCGGTCCATCTAACTCTGAGAGTTGAAATATTGCATTGCACTGCATTATGTAAATTTGATCCTATAAAGACATTTAAATTATCCTGCAGCACTGACATTTTGAAGATGAATTACACTGAGGTTCATATTGGAAGTGGAGTTGGATTATTGCACCGCACAACAAAGTTTCATTGCGTAACACAACATTTCCATCGACTGCAAAGTGCAGAAAGAGTAAAAAGGCTGCAGGAACACAAACAGTTGAGAAGGTTGTTGAAATAACCAATCACTGTTCACTGTTCGATACAAGTATTACAGCAGTGGAGAAAATGTTTTTGACTTTACTTGTTTGGAATTTGATCCAGATGAATTGTTAACCAGAGATGCTAAAAGAAATAATCCTTGATCAATTTTGATAATTTGAAAATGATAGCCAACTATAAAGTTAACTTTTCCTTAATAACATGATATAAAATGTCATTTTTCACACAAAGAGACGAAAGAACCAAAAGTCAAACAAAGTAGAAAACGGTTTCAGTGATATCTTTGAATTTGAAAGTCTTTGTCCACCGAGGAGAGACAAAGACATAAAAAACAGAAGAGAGAATGTTCAAAATCTCTCAGATGAGATCAACTACTTATTCGCATGAGAATCAATGTAACCATGAATGTGACAAATATAACCAAAGTAGATAAAAACTCCAGATTTCAAATGAGTATTTCCTTAATTAAGCTTAAGAAATGTATCTGAATTATTCACTTTGTGAAAAATTAACTTTGTTCCTTATTAGTTCATAAATCGAAGTGTCTTTAAACGGGTTAGGATTGGTAAATTCATTCTACTTTTTACACAAAATCGTTCTTCGATAATCAGATTCTTAGTCTGGTAACTTCTGCCTGCACAACCACGATTAAAGCAGCAAGTGGTTTCTGGATGGTCAATAACAAAAAACACTTACCTTTTCCAGCAGCCATTATGCAGCACAAAAAACATGGGTAAAACCAGCTGACCAACCGGAATCTCTGAATAATGAAGTGGGTGGAGCTCCACTTTGGTTGCTAGGTAACGGGCCATTGACTTAACGATCAGGAGGGCTCTTCTTATCACTCATGTAATTAATCCATATAAAATATTTGACTTTACAAATTGAGTTGCCAGGATGAGACTAGAATAAACTATTTAGCACACGTGTCAAACTGAAGGTCCAGGGGCCAAATCTGGTCCGCCATAAGTTTTCATGTGGCCCGTAGACTCTAGAACAATCTGCATCCTGCAAACCTCAATCCAAAGAAATGAAACTTGTTTAGAGACACAGATGCTATTAGAGCTTTAATAATTTCTACTATAGAAATTTTGTTGTCATTTTTAAAAAAACCATTGTTCCATTTCTATTTTTAGTTATGTAAACCTTTGTAAAAACAAACAGCTATTCATTTGTATTTTAAGTTTGTTAAAATTGTTTGGTTTAACATTTCAGTGGCAACATGATGCATGCAGCTTTCTGCAGCAGAATCGCAATTTAAACAGAGGAGAGATAAACAAAGCAGACGAGCTGTTTGTTTTTGTCAGAGATGATTCATCTCTGACAGATTCGTCTCTCCCGCTGCGGAGAAGAAGCAGAAATTAAAATCTAATCACCATATGGCCTTTTGAACGCCGTGTCCTGATAATCTGCAAATGACTCGAACACGACACACATCAACAACCGGATGACTGAGAGGGAATCAGTCTGAGGACGATCAGAGGCGACTGATTGGATCTCCACCTCTTCATCTGCTGCAGGTTGTCTCTATTTCTGCTCTCAGTGGTTTTATTAATCGACTGTATGGGTGTAATAAATACTTTACACTTCAAAAACACAAAATCTAACCAAGAAATTTAGTCCAGTTGGTGCAAATATCTTAATACACTTGAAATAAGACAAAATAAACTCTTTAAGTCAGACCAAAATATGGAGCTAAGTGGAAATCTTTGGTATTTTAAACAAGAAAATGACAATAACGCATATAAATAACAAAAGATGAACAAAGTCAGGCAAACTAAAATGCAAAACATACAAAGACAAGGCAGATTCATATTATAAAAGTTGTTTAATAACTTATTAGAAACATGTAAAAGTGTTCATACACCAAATGGGAAAATGTATCCTGGGGGATACAAACCCTAAATTTAAAAATAAAGGTCCTACTTTTAAGAAAATTATGAAAATGTGAAAATGTAAATGATCATAACAATGAAAAAGAACCGGAGCTTTCAGACCTCAAATAATGCAAAGAAAACAAGTTAATTTTCATTTGGGAACAACAACACCAATGTTTTAACGCAGAAAGAGTTCAGAAATCCATATTTTTATGAGGTGACCATGAGGTTCAATGCAGTTTTTCCAGGGCTGTGTGTATGTATGTGTGTGTCTGCCCATTTAACATGAGGCGAATTGTGAAATAAATGTAAACAAAACAACTGTGTCTGATTGATTTCAGAACAGAAAGTCAGTCCTTGGTTTCAGATGGTGGTGGAGAATAGCAACAAGATGGTAATAACAACAATCTGTATGCAAAGGTTCCCACCAGCTGCATGTGTTGCTGTGGATGTCGGTTGTGCCTGTGGACTAATCCAGTAGTTTGTGCTGAGAGATAGCGGAAGGATGACAGGACCTGGAGGAAGATAGGGAGGAGAATGCGCTGCTGCTTTCTATGCAAACAAACATGACTGAGAGTCGAGGGCTGTGATCCATCCATCTGTCTCCCTGCTTCTTTTCCTCACACTTCTTCGTCCTCTTCATCTGTCTCTTCCTCACTAATGAGCGCCGGTGGGCTTTCTCGCGAGCCGAACAACCAGGAAGTTTTGTCTCAGCCCAGAAACAGATTACTGCTGCCCGTCAGCTAAATAAACACTGAGATTCATACAGGACTCACATACGGAAGAGGATTAGGGCCACTGAATGAAAAAGAAACCAGTTCTGACTTTAATCTCAAAACCCTGAAATTAAAGACAGAATTCTGAGATCAAAGACAGAATTCTGAGATCAAAGACAGAATT